>CM054814.1:1509966-1662466 GCA_028984105.1 Lavandula angustifolia
GTTTCACAAGGATGTGAACTTCCCTCGAGGTTTCTAAGCTAAGGATATTACAATGAGCTTGCTTAGATAAGAGAAGGGGAACTAAATAAAACTCTAAGTGATGAACTAAAAGGTTCTTCAATGGACACTAGTGCTTCACGGGATTCAACGTTGAGATTGCTAAGTGTTTGTGCGTAGATAACTTGGGTTCCCGGTGTCGGTTAAGTAGGTACACTATAGAGATTCTCCTTTTTCAGTACAGAACAGCTTTTGTCAAAGCAGTTGGTCGTTGTCGGCTCCTTATTGGTCGAGGTAGATGGTTAGGTGAGGTTTGTCAAACGTTAAGGTTGACTTCCTCCGAATCTTGGACCTTCAACTAAAGTGACTTTCCTACGACGTTCTTTTGAGCATTCAGCAGGGGCACGAATTCTTGAAGCGACCCACTGGTGCAGGTCACGTCCAACCGACTTTTCGATCCACGAGTTCTTCACTGGCTGCAGGTCTTCTATTTGAATCCCCTACACCCTGCCCGAACTCCCCATCCTACCGGTTCTAACAACCGAACTCGACTAGGCATACGTATACGAAGGTACAATATTCAGCTAGGGTTTTGGGGATCTATCAAATTTAACAAATCTATGATTCATCTACGAATCCCTTATCCCCAAGGTAGAAAATGAGAAGATTCAAAGATAGAAGAAGAAATTAGCTCAAAAGAAGTCCGAAGTAGCTAGGCTAAACCAGATAGAAGAAGATAACAAGAAAGCTACTATGCTTCAAAAACATTTGACTTAATCCCCAAGAAGAGAAGAGATAGAGCTCAGATTCTAAAACTCGACTTTTTGAATAGGAAAGTGCTCGGGATAGAAGAAATCTAGAAAATATCGGAATATATTGAGCACCTTGACAAAGAGTTCGTAGATGATGAGATGAAGCAACGTGAATTCGCTCCGGGGAAAGCCTCAAAAGGGATGTTATCCGAATGAAGGAAGACGGCGAAAGGCTTCGGTCACGGCAACAAGAATGCCAAGAACGATAAGCATCCCCGACAAGAAGAAGAGAACAACCAATGTTATAAGGGAACATCGGGCCGAGAGGAAGCCAAAATTGATAATGAAAATGATCTCCTTTATCCTTGGTGTGATAGATTGGTACCTCTCGAACTATCGGATGACTAGAGTGCGTCAAGGTAGACTTCATCAAGAGATTCTACTTTTGGCAACTTTGGGGAAGTATCAAGACAATTCAAAGACAAGGACAAGATATTCTTGGAATTCGGCCAAGCGAAGAACTTTCAAATTATACATAATGATCATGACTTTCAAATAATACATAATGATCGAGGACTTAGGCCGATGAGAGTCGCGGCAGTAATGTCCAAGGCGCCGATTAATGAAACAACATGTCGCCCGGCAAAATTTGGGAATTCAACATTGATTATGCGATGATTGATTAAGAATATAAGAAAGCCCGCATAGAGAAGAACTACACCGACGTCGTGGAAGAACTATGATCACATGAGAAAGCTCCGAAAACTAAGCCGTACTATTCATATAAGCCAAGCATGAAGAAGTCACCGACGAGAGATATGAAGCTAAAATGAAGACTCGAAGAAGACCGTCTGACTCATGAGGAGTTCGAGAAGACTTTTCGGTGATCAAAGCTAAACCCGTCCGAGTTGATCTCGATATTTCCTTTCAGAATAGCTATAAGATGTCATGCACTTGTAAATAACCGATCATTTATGAAATATCTTTGGCCGGTTTTGACTTGATAACATAACTCTTTGTCCGGGTTCTCGCTTTCATTATCTATTATAACCGAACTTTCCTACCCTTATCTTTATTTTCCCAACTTGTGTTGGATGTTATTTACCCGAGTCTAATATTATGTTAGTATAGTGGTTTTGCCATCATCAAAAAGGGGAAATTGTTGGGAAATAATATAAGGTTTTGAATTATCTCAAAACCCTAGATGATCATGAGCCATATAATGTAATAGATATTCAAAGATAGTTGATCTCACTTGTTAGGAGCTCAGTAAGTTAATTAGTATTTTCCGAAGAGTTGCTTCGGATTTCAAAGCAGTAATAGTTATCGTTCAATAGTTTCCACAAGACCGTCGTCCAAGACTATGTATGATTCGGCTTGAGTTCGGAACCTACCAATGTGAGTGGTGTAGTCGAAGAGCAACTTGGCCAATTATCGAAGACATGCTTAATGTCAGTAGAGTTCGGCCAAGAAAAGTGTCCGAGGTATCGTAGAAAGTTAGCTCAAAGATTAGTCTTGGGAGTCTAAACAAGCCTCACCTACCATCTAACCTCGATAAATGAGGAATTGTTAGCACCGTACTTGTTCTCGACATAAACCGCAAACAACCTCTCGACTTGGAAAAGAGAGAATCTCTACAATAATTTAAATTGAAGAAGGTTGTTTGCTAGTCGCGTAGCCACATACCTAGGTCCTCTCCAACGGATCTATTCACCACTATGCCTATAAATAGAGATCATCTTCATTGTGTTGAAGGACGGGAACACGAAGTACTCAAGCTCACAAACTCTAGCAAGCGCAAAAGCATACTCAAGTGAAGAACCCCAAAGCCGGTAGCTTATCATCTAGTTTTTTACTCTAGAGTAATCTAGTTCCCTTGTTTATCAATATAAGCCAACCTCTGTGTTGGGAATTAAGTTCACTATGATAGATTTGAAGATCCCAAAACCCCTAGCCGGATGATGAGCCTTCGATATTGTTATAAGCTTAACCGAGTTCACCGTGTTAGGAACTCAAGAGACTAGCTAAAGTTCAACAATTGTGCATCTCGTAGGAAGATTCGGTAGAACCCGGACTCAGCAGAGCAGCCTACCGAATCCGGACTCAAAGCAGACACTCTACACTGGTTCAAGCGGTCAAGAGATTATCGCCTCAAGACGATGTAGAAGACTCAGATGTATCTGGACTCCAGCAGGATGCAAGATACCGAATGGAGTCGCAGAACTCGACTTAGCAGAGCAGCCCATCGAACTCGAGTTGATCTTCGCAAGGAAGACTCACAAGTTACCTACCGAATCTAGATCTCGACTCAAGAACGGTCGGTCGCTTACTTTAACCGACCATGGACTTCGAAGAACAATTCGAGAGAGTTGTCCGAGGTCGTACATCCGAGAAGTCGCTTCCGCATCACCTTGAAGTCCGAATAGGTCTCAACCACTCTCGTACCTCGACTAATGACAAGCAGCCACCTGTGGCGCAGTCTCCGACATAAAGCCGCAAGTCAACCACTTCTATTAAAGTTAGTGGACTCTACGAACTGCACTAAATGAGTCGTTTGCTACCCAATAGAAGTGACACGTGGCATCGTCCTCTCCAACGGATATATGCCTAGGTCACCTCTATAAATAGAGAAGTGTCTTCACGAAGACAAAGAAGAAGAGAGAAGACGAGAGAGAGAGAGGAGGTCGATCATGACGATGATGGGCACATCCAAGGAACCGAGCTCAACCGAACAAACACTCTAGAAGATCCAAGCTATATCCAGAGAAGAACTTAATCTTTCATAGATATATTCTTATAGTTCTTCTCTAGAAGTTCTATCTCGTTCCCTTTCTCTAATCTAAGTTTCGATCTTATTGTAATATCCATAGCTTAGACGAAGGAGTTCATATTTGAACTTGTTCCTTATTGTAAAAGGACTCCTTCATAGTTGGAGAGTTTGTAAAACACTTTAGTTTGATAACCGTGTAAACCGGGACTTGCTCTCGCATAATCCTCAAGCCACGCTTTGTCCTTGCGCACAAGCCGAGTGAGACTAACTCAAGTATAATAAATAACCTCCCGATCTTTCGGGGACAAGTGGACGTAGGATCGTGTGATATCCGAACCACTTTAAAAACTATGTGTTGATTTATTGTCGCTTTGCTTAATTGTTCACTTGCATAAAACCGAATTTAAATCAAACAAAGATAAACGGGTGTTTTCGCATCGAGACGAATATTCTTTTCGGGGCCTACTCTTCCGCACTCGAAACCTCGATACTAAACCACTCGGCTCTACCGACCGAATTCCAGTAGGACCGTACTAGTAGAAGGATTCCCTCGCCCGCGTTCGGCGCAAGCATCTAATTTAGCAATGATCGACCGTCGTGCCGTTGCCGATCTTCGACTCAGTGTATTCCACACCGAAGACTCGTCTCCATTCGGGACCAACAATTGGTATCGAGCGCACGGTGTTCTTCTCGATCAAAGAGCATAGTGTTTTTCTCGATCAAAGCGCACGATGTACCTCGATCAAAGTGCATGGTGTTCTTCATCGAGAGCTCGGTCTAATCGAACCGATCCCGAAAAACCGTTTTCTCAGCATGCGCATATTGCATAATCTTCATAAAGCATCCTATACCATGTTCTTAATGTTTGATAATTCGGTATAAGGACTTTGAAGAGATCTTAATGGCCGAGCGACTACCGAAGGATAGAAAAGCTCCGATCGCCTAGGCTGATAGGTTCGGTCTAGGGGGAACTCGACATGCGAATCTCCAACCCCTCAAACAAGGAATGAACAGAAGATGTAAACACTCTCACCCAGCCTATCAAAAGAAAATCCAAGGTTCGAGCCCCCAAAACACCCGGATCCAACTCGTGGGGAACCAAGAGGTCTGGAAAGGCTTACGAGATCGATCCTCAGCATCTATCAATTGGGATCCAGTAGTGTCCGAGCATTCGAGCATGTTCTTATCTTTCAACACTCACACACACTTCACCGATATATCCGTGTGTCTCGTAATTATGTGCCACTTGCCTGTGGGGAAGTTGTCGACTTATGTCTTATGTTTTAGGCGGATTTTGTATCATGATTAATAAGGGAACCGTGTTGATTAGATTAGTAGTCGCATATAGGAAGTTTTTAGGAGAAGTTTGTAGAAGTTTTTGCATCATCAAATAGGGGGAAATTGTTGGGAATTGAGTTCACTATGATAGATTTGAAGATCCCAAAACCCTAGCCGGATGATGAGCCTTCGATATTGTTATAAGCTTAACCGAGTTCACCGTGTTAGGAACTCGAGACTAGCTAAAGTTCAACAATTGCTGCATTCTGCAGAAGATTCCAAGAGAACCGACTCAAGCAGAGCAGCCATCGAATTCGACTCAGCAGACACTCTACACCGGTTCAAGCGTCAAGAGATTATCACCTCAAGACCGGATGTAGAAGACTCAAGATGTATCGGACTCGGCAGAGCAAAGATATCGAATGGAGCCGCAGAACCGGACTTAGCAGGGCAAGCCTCATCGAACTCGGGAGTTGATCTTCGCAAGGAAGACTCAACAGAAAGTTACCTGCGGACCTAGATTCGACTCAAGAACGGCCTGGGCCGCTACTTTAACTAACCATGGACTTCGAAGAACAATTCGAAAGAGATTGGCCCGGGAGGTCGTACATCCGAGAAGTCGCCTTCAAGATCACCTTGAAGTCCGAATAGGTCTCAACCACTCTCGTACCCTCGACTAATGACAAGGGCCAACCCGGCAGAGTCTCCGACATAAAGCCGCAAGTCAACCACTTCTATTAAAGTTAGTGGACTCTGGCGAACTAAATAGAGCCGTTTGCTACCCAACAGAGCGACACGCGGCATCGTCCTCTCCAACGGATATATGCCTAGGTCACCTCTATAAATAGAGAAGTGTCTTCACGAAGACAAGAGAAGAAGAGAGAAGACGAGAGGAGAGAGAGGAGGTCGATCACGACGATGATGGGCACATCCAAGGAACCGAGCTCAACCGAACAAACACTCTAGAACATCCAAGTCATATCCGAGAGAAGAACTTAATCTTTCATAGATATATTCTTATAGTTCTTCTCTCTAGAAGTTCTATCTCGTTCCCTTTCTCTAATCTAAGCCGATCTTATTAGAATATCCATAGCTTAGACGAAGGAGTTCATATTTCAACTTGTTCCTTATTGTAAAAGGACTCCTTCATAGTTGGAGAGTTTGTCAAACACTTTAGTTTGATAATCGTGTAACCGGGACTTGCTCAAGCATAATCCCCAAGCCACGGCTTTGTCCCGCGCACAAGCCGATCGAGACTAACTCAGATAATAAATAGCCTCCCCGATCTTTCGGGACAGCCGGACGTAGGATCGTGTGATATCCGAACCACTTTAAAAACTATGTGTTGATTTATTCTCGCTTTGCTTAATTGTTCACTTGCATAAAACCGACTTTAAATCAAACAAAGATAAACGGTGTTTTCGATCGGGACGAATATTCTTTTGGGCCTACTCTTCCGCACTCGAAACCTCGATATCGAACTACCGTTCTACCGACCGAATTCGAAGAGACCGTACTTAGTAGAAGGATTCTTCCGCCCGCGTTACGCCAGCCCCGATTCAGGCGAGCATCGACCGTCGCGCTCGTTGCCGATCTTTCGACTCAAAGTGTATTCCACACCTGAAGACTCGTCTCCATTCGGGACCAACACCTTGTCGTATCTTAAGCTTAGAATCACAAGGAGTTCATTTCATGAAATGTTCTTATGGTAAGAACTCCTTCATCGTTGGAGAAAGCCTCAAACCCCAGTATCTGAAAGCGTGTAAAGTTACTAAGACTATAACTAGTTAAGATGTGTCCTACGAACGGATCGACTGAAACTTGCTCAGTATAATAAAATTAAGAACTCCTGCAAATAGGAAAGTGGACGTAGGATCTTGCGTATTCGAACCATTCTCAAAATTCGTGTGTTATTTACTGTTGCATTGATTCATCGTTCATTCCCGCATAAATCGATTTGCAAAATTATACAAGTGTAGAATTTTAGTAAACTCTATAAGACGCACACAAACATAACTGAACCATTTTCAGTAAAGAAATGTTTTTCAAAGAGACGATAAAATTTGGGATTACATATTCCGCACTCATTTTTGTGCTGAATTATTCGTTGACCGACTCAGTTAGTGAAGAATACTCAGTATACTGAATCAATCTCCCACATGATTAAAAAGCTTATCTGGTGAGCTAAATTTGTTCGGCAAGCATATTCAGTAATATACTAACTTTCGTGTTTGAGTTTGAACTTGGACTGAGGAACAACACTTCTATTAACAAATAGTGAGAATATCTAATTCGCGTGTGATCCGCATAGATTAGAGTGAATTCATTCATGTGATATTTTGAAGAAAGTAATTCATATGCTTATGATACAAAAAGGAGAATTTTTTAATCTATATTTTTTTAAATAGAAAAAGAGGTTGATATGTATTACAACATAAGCTGAGAAAATAAAACTCTAAGCTAGAACAAAGATGGAGTGGAGTCTACACGGGAGAAGGTGTGCAGGAACAACGATGGAGTCTACATGATCTATTATTGATATTCGAAAGTTCAAAATTCTAAAATGAAATAAATTTGCGCACCGATAGCCAACCCAAGAAAAGATACAATGGCCCGACACATAAGCAAATAAATAAGAGATATAGCAACAAAATACATACCACCTTCCCTTCCAAAATTCCATTGAAATTCATTTTCATTCAAGAAAGTAATCAAATCCAAAAACCGCATGCTTTGGCAATTGCTTCATAGGGACAAAAAGATCACCACATATTCAAAATATATTTCTAGGATCCAGCAAAAGAGGCTTTCATAACATGTTGCAAGACCAGAAAAGCAGGATGAGCTCATTGGTACCAATCACAAGCCCAATTTTCGCTTCCTCGACAAGCATCTTCTGGTTAGCATCAGCTTGGACCTCAGAGGGACATTTTCTTCATCACTATCTTCACTATCCAACACAATCACAGCATCAGGTGCCTGTGATTGTGAACCCTCAGCATGTTGTTTGAATGCAATGGCACTTTGAACAACATGCTTCTTCTCACAAGACCTGACATCGTGCAAGATCACATTGCTGTTGCTGCCTACTTGTTGATTCAGAGTTTTTAACAGAACCTTTACGGACGGTTCAAATGGTATAGGAGCCACAGTTGCTTCCATTCCCTCTGTTTTGTTGCAACACGTGTTACTTTCTGATGTCATGGCCAATGCAACATCTTGGTCTGTTACTTGAGGCAACAGGCATCTTAGCGGAGCCAAGTTCTCTTTATCACCTGATAAATGAAGTTCTGAAGATGGCTTCAGCCCAACCAAACCTCTTTTCTTAAGGTTAATACTGGTGGAGCAATTTCCTTTGCTGGCAATGGCATCTTTAGGAGGATTTGTTTTATTGTGGTTGATTTTAAGGGACAATTCCTGTGGCCTGACTGAATCAAGAGGGGATCCCGTATGCTGAATAATATTTTGTGATTTCTCATCAGAAACCCTGCTTAGCTTTGTTCTAACACGGAATGACTGCAGCCCCTTACTAACACTTATGCTGTGGCTTCTTTCCACCTGATCTTCATCTCTGATGGATGCCCGCACCAAGGGCTCTGAAAAATCTGAACTATTTTGAGATGAACTCTGATTTGACAAGTTGGCATTTTCACTCTTACCATTTCTACTATGGGAAGCAATTGAGACTTTTGCTGACAATTCATATCTTGTGGCATGCAATTTGCCAAAATTCACAGTGCATATAGATGAATCTTTGCTAGCTTCTTTCCGCGGTCCAATTTCAAAATGGTCCATTGAGGAATTATGAGCTGGTGCTTTAGTCATCTCTTCTTCACCGTTCCTCCTATTATTACTGCATCCCGGAGATTGTAGAGACAGTTTCCTGTGCTCAGAAATGCATGCAGATGCAACTGATCCTTCAATTTTTTATCTGCCGTAGCAGAGTTAATAAAATCAGTAACGTTGGCCTAACCTCTCATATAACTACAGTAAACTTACTTGTGATGTGCTTTGACCTATATGAATCTGGCCCCCATTTCCATTTCTTGCAATATCAGTCATTCCAGCTTGCGCATATTTTTCAGTCATGGATCTAGCATTCTGATCAAAAGCTTGTCTGTTATATTTGTAGTCTCTGCTCTGCACAGTATTGAACAAATATCACGATTGATTATGCATCTGAGTATGCATAATTTCTACGGAGGACTAGTTTCACTTACTGCATCATGCATAAGTCCATCATCAGGGTTAGGTTCAGTTAGTAAGAGGCAGATGCTTGTCAAAACAGTTGAAATGTTCAGAGAGGGTTGCCACATGCCCTGCACCAATTGGGATCTGAAATTAGCTAGGGAAGATCAATATTACAAGCTATAACTCAACACAGACAACTTTATGAGCTTTAGAAAGTCAAGTAGCATATGAGATCTGAGGAATTTGGAACAGACAGTCATAAAATTCTTCATACACAGTAAATGATGAAACAAAAGTTTTAAGAATCATTAGCATTGATGCATTTTTTTCCCATAGCATTGCGATGTGGAAGCCTCTACAATAATAATAACCAACCTAACATTAAATTCAACAATTTTGCCCTATAAAGTAAATTCTGCCTAATCAAAGAAAAATTAATAATGTTGTTTCTTCCCAATAGAAATGAATAATCCTGCTTAATATACATCACACTATTCAACAACTAAAACAGTCTAGCTCTGCTGGTCTATCAGGTCCAATTTGGTATTTACAGACATACACAATAGTCACATCATATCATACTTTTAAAAAATATAAACGAAAAATAGAGAAGTAGAGAACAGAATATCCAAACCATTTATACATACTAAGAGATGAGAGATGGAGATGAGAGCTGTTTTGAGTTGGCGTTGCTATCACGAATTTACGAATAAGAGAAAGAAAGCTTATAGTCAACTTGTAAAAAAGGTGTTGCTGTGTTCAACACATAATGGAGATGAGAGAGGAGAGGGGTGGAGAAAAAGCGAGAAGAAACTTTACTTGTCAGTTATCGCGTTGACAAGAAATGTTTGAGCTGCTGGTTTTTTAATGTTTTAATCTAAAGCTCATGCTTCAAAAAAATAATCCGTTAGTAAAAGCTTTTGAAAATGTGAAAAGTAAAGCTCCGACCTCATCTCACACTTCAGAGGCATATGCCTCTTGGTCAGCACAAACCAGCAAGGCGAAAGCCTAACTAACAAAGCAGAAGCAACACCTCAGAAGCGGGTTTTCCAACACTTTGCCTAGAGCGACACTTCAGGTCATGCATCTTGAACGCTTATTAAAACATTGAAGATGCACACTTACAGAAAACATAATTTTATTTCCGGGAGTTACGTCTGTTGCAGCTTGCAAGAGAAAGAGGCAAGCAACTTCTATTCGAGATTTAGGCTTCCACTGTTTAGGATAACATGTTAAATTTTCTGTAAAAATAATTTAAAAGATTGAATAACTACATCAATGCTAAGAAAACACAAAAAGGCAAAGAAAATTTGGTATGAGCCTCATACTTTCTCTTCCAGGTGTTGTCAAGATGCAAACCCTTGTATGGCAGAGGTTCAAAGAACAGAGGGAAGGCACAACCTCTAGGCTGTTTTCGCTTTTTAAATTATTATCAAACAAACGATTTTTCAGAGCAGTCATATGCTATGAGCTACAAGTTAAGAACCCAATATTATTGGACAGAAACATCATGACTAAGTTATAGTGAAACATAAAATGGACAAATTGCCTTTAAACATCACTTTATGCACGAAGTGTACTTCAGATGGCTACCCAAACTCTGCGAGTGTGATGCAAGCTAAACTCCGATGATGAAATATGATGGTTTGTGATTTGCAAGATTAGGATAGATTTTCGATAACAACTTGATATAAGCAGAAATATATGACAGCTTCACTTGGTAGTAGACAATTATACAAACCCTAATCGGAAATAAAGATAACCCCTACAAAACCCGTGAGATTTCGTCCTGATCAAGACTAACGTCTTGCCCTAGTTACAACTTAATCCAACATACCTTCATGAGAGCTGTCATCCCCCTCTTATCTCCACGGACCCCTCCCACGACACATAAAACTAACATACACGAAATACAAAATAATGTAACTACATGATATATAACTGCATGGTAACTGCAACATTAACTGACTGCATGTCTTGCATGTCCCACGTCCCGTGCATGCCCACTGCTAGGCAGCGTGACCATCTTCCCCACGTCCACTTCCCTGCATGTCACTCTGACGTCCTTGCCCACTTCCATGCATGTCACTCCGACGTCCGCGACGCACATAAAAGCGTTTAAAACGTCCACCTGACGAAATAGCCACACCGTCACTTTCTCCAGCCGATCGCTCCGTATCAACTCCCTCCCCCTCAAAATCGCACTTGTCCTCAAGGCGGAAAGTGGGAAATTGACGACGAAAATCCTTCAAGTCCACCCAAGATGATTCCTCCTCACTTCGATTTTTCCACCGAACTAAAACTTCACGAGTTGTGCCCTCGGCCGAATTTTTTAACTCGCACTCGTAAGATTGCTTCCGGATCAAAAATATCCCCCGAATCAAATTCCAAAGAGATCGGTAATACGGGCTCAATCCGGATGATTTCCCACCACTTTCTTCAATTCGCTAACATGAAACACCGGATGAATGCGACTCCCAATCCGGTAATTTTAGCTCATAGGCTACCGATCCCACGCGCCGAATGACTTCGAAAGGCCCGTAGAATTTAGTCGTCAATTTCGAATACACTTGAGATGACACCGATTTTTGACGATAGGGTCGTAACTTCAGGAAAACGCGATCACTTACGCCGTATTCCACTTCACGTCGCCCCTTATTAGCTTGGACGCACATGCGTTCTTGCGCTCGCTTCAAATTATCCCGTAGTTGATTCAAGATTTCATCACGAGATAAAAGGACTTCTGATACCGCCGAAACCCGACATTCTTTTCGGTAAATGCCGCAAAGAGATTCGGTGGCGCCCGACCGTATACAAGCTCGAAGGGGGTCGCTTTAGCCGCCGTGCAGAAAGACGTATTGTACCAATATTCTGCCCAAGATAGCCAACCCGCCCATTTCCGCGGGTGATCGACGAGAAACAACAAGATAAGTCTCTAAGACGCGATTCAACACTTCGTTTGACCATCGGTTTCCGGGTGATAGGCGGTCTTTGAATTTCAACTTAGTGCCTTGCGCTTAAATAATTCGCCCCAAAATGTGCTCACAAATAAGGGATCACGATCACTAACAATAGATCCGGTATCCCATGCAATTTGACCACGTAATCGACAAATTGCGTAGCAACACGCCGAGCGGTAATCGGCGATCGGAGGGAGATAAAATGCCCGTATTTCAAAAACGATCAACCACCACCAATATGCACGAATACCCCATGGATCTTGGAAGGCTCGTCACGAAATCCATCGAAATGTCTTCCCATATGTGAGAGGGAATCTGTGAAAGGCCGCAATAGCCCCACGGCGATCGAGCCTCGTATTTGGCCCGTTGACACGTTATACACTTTGCGACATAATCTCGGACTGCTCCAAACATACCCTTCCAATAAACACTGGAAGCAATTCTTCGATACGTCCTTAAAACCCCCGCATGACCTTCCGAAGGAGTGTCGTGAAACTCATACAAGAGAATAGGAATCCAGCGCGAATTGTGAGTTAAAACGACCCGTCCCTTGTGTAATAATTTCCCGTCGACGACGGCATAGTGCGGTCGAGAACAAGTGTGCTGCTCCACCTCCGTCACAATATGCTTTAGACCCGGATCGGCCTGCTGCTCTTGGATAATATCCGGTAAATTCTCCCAAAACGGCTTACTCAATGCTAAGAACGATCCCTCTCGAATTTCGGTTTCTTCGTGGCAACGTGAAAGCGCGTCGGCAGCCCTATTCGAGATTCCTGATTTAAATTCGATAGTAAAATCGTAGCCTAGTAATTTGGCTACCCAAACTTGTTGCGCCGGCGTAGCTACCCGCTGACTAAGCAAGTGTTTAAGGCTGTGATGATCCGTTCTAACCAAGAAATGACGACCAATTAAATAAGGTCTCCAATGTTCAATTACCAACACTAAGCTCATCAACTCTTTCTCGTATGCGATGTCCACTAATTTCCACGGCACAAAAACCCTTACTATAGAATGCCACGGATGCCGATCTTGCATTAAAAACCGCCCCCACTCCCGAATGGACGCATCACATTCAATAACGAAGGTTTTCGAAAAATCCGGTAAGCATAACACGAGCGCCGTAGTCATCGCACCTTTTAAAACCGTGAAGGCTCTTTCGGCCTCTTCGGTCCATTTGAACTTCTCTGTCGTGGATTCTTTATGCAGCAATTTGGTTAAGGGTTTTGCTATTAATCCATAGCCTCTTATAAACCTTCGATAATAACCTGTTAAACCCAAAAAACCCCGCATTGCTTTCAACGATGACCGAGTCGGCCAATCCAATACCACTTCGTACCTTCGCGGATCCATTGCTACTCCGTTAGCGGGATATCAAATGACCAAGATAGTCCACCTGGGTTGCCCCAAAAATATAATTTTTCTTATTTGCAAAAAATGAATTTCGCTGTAATGCCTCCAAAACCGTCCGCAAGTGCTCCAAATGCTTCTCCCATGTCGAGCTATAAATTAAAATATCGTCGAAGAATACCAACACCCCTTTGCGAAGATAGGGACGAAAAAGATCATTCATGGCTGCTTGAAACGTTGCCGGCGCGTTTGTAAGCCCAAACGGCATAACCAAAAATTCGTAATGGCCGTTATGCGTCCGAAAAGCAGTTTTTGGAATATCGGACTCCATCATCCTTATTTGATGATATCCGGCCCGCAAATCGATCTTTGAAAAAAACTGGGATCCTGCCAACTCATCTAGAAGCTCTTGTATCACGGGAATCGGATACTTATCTGGGATCGTGGCTTTATTCAATTCCCGATAATCCACGCAAAACCTCCAACCGCCGTCCTTGACTAGCAAAACCGGACTAGAGAATGGACTGTAGCTTGGCCATACAATCCCCGCGGCCAACATGTCTGCTACCCACCGTTCCATTTCGTCTTTTTGTAATTGATTATACCGGTACGGCCTAACCGAAATCGCCCCAACTTCCGGCCTCAAGGTAATGCCATGTTCCACCCTCTCGCCGGAGGGAGACCGTTCGCTCCTCGAAAATTTCCTCAAACCGCCGTAAGACCGACTCCATTTGCTCGAGCCGGTGCAAATTCAAGTTCGCCCAAGAAGACCCAACTAGTAGCTGCATCATACACCCACGCCGCCATCTCTACCTCCTCCCACTTTTGTAAAGCCTTCAAAGTCGTCTGAGATCGCAGCCGCGACCCGTCACCACTTAAACGCACAAGTTTACCATTGAGATCAAAAGTAATGTACAAACGCTCATAGTTGACACGCAATTCACCCAACGTCCTAAGCTATGCTATACCGAGTATAACATCTACACCACTGAGAGGGAAAACATGACAATCCACCGTTATTGTCCCGGTGTTCAAATTCAATGTTGATTCCCTTGCACAAACCCTCCGAGAAAACCCCATGTCCCGTCGCCTAAACGGACCGGAAAACTCCTGGACTCATCCGCCCGCAGCCCTACTTCCCGCACCAATTTGTTTGATATGAAATTGTGCGAAGCCCCACTATCCACCAGTATCACGACTTCCTTACCGTGGCAAACCCCGATAAGCCACAGCGTATCCGATCCCGAGAGACCATAAGCGGACAGCGCGTTCATGATTCCTCCATCAAGCCGCCTTCGGCTCCCTTCTTCAACCGAAGTCAAAACCTCGTACTCTCCATTTTCGGATAAAACAACCTCTTCTAATTCAAATTGTTCCATATCATCCTCATCCACCAATAATACTCGTAAATGTTTTAAGGCACAAACATGATTAGTAAGGTGGTAGGGCATCTTACATTTATAACAGAGCCCCTTTTTGCGAAGTTCTTCCCTCTCATTGTCGGTCATACGACGGAACGGAGTCCGTCCGGCGCTAGATTGCGAACCCGATGCTTGCTCACGGTGGCGCTGGTAATACCAACGGAGTCGAACTTTGTATCGGACGGGCGCATCGCAATGGAACCCTACGAGTCGTCCCAATGATCCCTATGTTTCCGGCCGACGTCCGAGTATTATTTCGGACTATAATTTCCGCCTTCCGGCTAGCTTAATTGCCGAGGCAAAATCGGTTGGTTCTACAAATCATACCCGATCTCGTATTGGCTCCTTCAACCCCATAATAAATAGGCTGAGGATATTCTCCCTTGGTACCGTCTTCACTTGATTCGCAAGATGAGTGAATTGGTCGATATACTCGGAAATGCTGGTACCTTGCTTCAACGCTGCTAATTTAGCAAAGCGTTTGCGCTTCACACCCTTCATCAAAACGCTCGTTAATGCCTTCGAGAAAGCGGGCCAAGTATACTCCGGTACATCGGCGGTGAACCATCCGTACCCTCCAGTGGCCACGCCGAGCAATCGTCGTCTTTGCGCCGCGGAACTTCCGTATAACTTGAAATGATGATTAACCCGGGATATCCAACCCAGTGGGTCATCCCCGTTAAAAACGGGTAAAGGAGGCGGAACTGTATGGCCAAATTCATGACCCTCCGGACGTGTTTGTTCCTTCGCTAATATTGATTCTAGTTGCGCTTGAATTTGCATTAACGTTGCATTCGTCTTCACGGAGGAGGCTGTCAAGGCCTCGAACCGTCCTTCCAGCGTAGTCACTCTTCCTTCCATCGGTTGTGAAGTGGTTTTACTGGTTCTCGTTTCCACCATGCACGCGGGATCCGGCAGGTCGGACCAAATTGATGCAAGCTAAACTCCGATGATGAAATATGATGGTTTGTGATTTGCAAGATTAGGATAGATTTTCGATAACAACTTGATATAAGCAGAAATATATGACAACTTCACTGGGTAGTAGGCAATAATACAAACCCTAATCGGAAATAAAAGATAAACCCTACGAAAATCGTGAGATTTCGTCCCGATCAAGACTAACGTCTTGCCCTAGTTACAACTTAATCCAACATACCTTCATGAGCCGTCATCCCCCTCTTATCTCCACTGACCCCTCCCACGACACATAAAACTAACATACACGAAATACAAAATAATGTAACCGCATGATATATAACCGCATGGTAACCGCAACATTAACCGATTGCATGTCTTGCATGTCCCACGTCCCGTGCATGCCCACTGCTAGCAAGCGTGACCATCTTCCCCACGTCCACTTCCTCGTCACTCGATGTCCTTGCCCACTTCCATGCGTCACTCCGACGTCGCGACGCACATAAAAGCGTTTAAAACGTCCACCGACGAAATAGCCACATCGTCACTTTCTCCGGACCGATACGCTCCGTATCGGCGTGGCATGGTGTTTTATGCACATATGTTTCTTCTAAATAAACTATAATTTTAGAACATATACATTTGGTAAGAATCCTTTTGTATCCTTAATTAGATCGAGATGAAAGAATGTGCATGTACATCGACATCCAATCCTAGAGAAATGCGTGAAACTTAAATAGATTAACAACCACTCGAACAATTCCAATGATGGACACGCCGATTAGACCATTAGTTGTTCGGCTAATCAAAGGAGGATTTCTACACTCTTAGAACGTTATTGACAAGTATGATAGATTTCATTTGTAGATGAAGGAGAACTTAGCTTTTCACACTATTTTTTTTAATGTGATCACCTGGAGCGATGCATGTAAAAAAACAAGCATCGGGGGGTATGCATGCACTTTTTGTGCAACGTGCATTCATATATATGTAGCATACAAACACATTCCATAGTGCATACTGCAGCATAGTTACATCAAAGGAAACAATTGCATATTACAAGAACAAATAAGACTTCATTTATGTCAAAGTTTCCAATCAATCAAACAATAAAAGGAAAGAATCTGGGAAACCCTACAACATCGTGAAAGCATTTCATGATGGGTGGGCCGCTAAGAGAACAGGGTTCAACATCTTCAACATTCCATGCCTACCGGAAATGACTTCTTATTCCCAAACTTCATGAAGAAAATTAAATTAAATGCATTACACCAATGAACTACAAGAGTTGGAATTAATGCTTAGAGGATGTAAGTGCAGACAATGCAGCTCTATAAGAGTGTATTGGAGGGAACACTCCCATTATCAACTACGAGAGGTTAACAAATGATCACATCATAAAATAACCGCCACAGGTGAGACGGTTAATATGTAGTTACCTTGGGTGGGAGATTGAGAATATCCAAGCAAATACGTCCACCGTTGTCTATATTAGGATGGTATATCGGTGTTGAAAAAGTCACAATTGGAGGTTGAAACGGGTACCTTCACGAATAGCAAAACACTATATTTGTTCATTCATCTGAACAACAGGCGTCAAAATTGCGGCTTCTTGCATAAAACGAATAGTCAAAATAATCAATAGCTCATAACATAAAGTGAAAATAGGATACCTTTCAGGTATTTGGATCTTAATTTCAAATACGCCACTGGAGTAGACCTGTTCCTTCAGGTCCTTGAAGCACTACATTTGAAGTACAGGGGTGTGTGTTTCAAAATAGCATTGTCATTCGATTAAATCATGTAATTTGAACTAAGCATAGATTTAGAAGTACAGAGAGAAACGAACAGACTTACTCGCATCGATGGAGGTGAGAGAGGAATCTCCACCATCGGAAAGAGTGGGGAAAGAGGCGCCAGGAGGTGGATCGGTAAGAAGGAGCTTGAGTTCCTTTTGCATACGCAGATTTAATCTCGCTGCCTGTGCCATACCCATTCGACTGTCACAACTAAGTCAAGTCAGTTTTTGCCTACATTTCATGGATACGAAAACGGCATTGTCAGAAAATCTAGGATACAACAAGGCGCACATATATATTTATATATACAAATGTAAAAAGTAAGTGAAACAACAATACATTCTTAATACCAGACATAACAAAATATTACAAAATTCATTGTTCAAATCATAGTACAAATAAATGAACAAACAATCAACACTAGTCATACAAAATAGTCCAAGTAAAAAACAGTCTAATCTTCCAAGTTTGGTAGATCGTTGAGAGGTTCTTCACCAACTGCATCAGCAAACAATAATTTTCCAATTCCGGTTCATCAAGAGTGAGATATACAATAATTTTCCAATTCCAATATATGGATCCTGTTACCAATTTATGATAAGGTTTGTACAACTTATTATTGGTTTAATGTGAATGCAGAAGTGAGATAGGGAGATTCTATTAATTAACTGTAAGTCTTTTTATCTCCTTTGTTTAAATGAATTACGTTTTGGTGTTCCTCCATTCCAAAAAAATGTGATAAAGGTGAAGACCAGAAGATTATTTCCATCAGAATAGCACAATTTCAAATTTCAAAAGGGGAAGACGGTAGCCAACGTCATTAAAGGTGGCATAGTTTTAGTGGCAGTGGGAATTAAGCTAACTGCATAAACACATACATATTACTTTAGACAAAAAAAAAAAAAAAAAATATATATATATATATATATATATATATATATGTTCGCATTCATTCAAAATGTCATTCAAAAGCTGCTTAGCATGTTGAAGGATCGAGAGAAATCACAAAAGCATACACCATTCACCTCTTTCTGGAGAGAGAGGGATAGTACCGTCAGTGGTTCAACTTCGATTTCATGTCGCCGGCAAAATGGTCGAGAGAGGATGAGTCGCTGGTCGGTGGATAGGAGAAGGCATTTGGGATTTTATCAATTGGGGGAAGTGAAATGAATTTTTAAGTTAATTCACAAAGAAATATAGTCCCTCCGTCCCTTTTTTTTTTTTTTTTTTTTTTTTGGATTGCTCACTTAATTTCTTTTATTTCTTAAAAAAATAATTATTATATAAATTTTTATTTTTCTCTTTACACACAAACACTCACTCATCTACATATAATTACCCGTTCATCTTACTATCCATACCAAAAAAAAATCAAGATAAATCGGGCGGGACGGAAGTAGTACTAGTTGATTACTCAAAAATAAAAAATATGTTCAACGTTCTACGAAATCGTAATGGAAAAACTTAATCTATCTATAATTATATATATTAAGAAAACTTCAATGGTATTTTAAATTCAATTGATTTAAATTTAATTTCAATTGATTTCAAGCCTTCAATTTACCTTTTTGTCCTTTTTCTATTTTTAATTCAACTTCGATTATAACAAAATTCAATTACAGTTAAACCTCGATAAAATAATATTCGATAAAGTAATAATCTCGTTAAGATAATAATTTTTTCCGGTCATGATATGGGTCAATGCATTAAAATAATGTTTGATAAAGTAATAACCTCGTTAAATGAATATTTTTTCTCGATCTCAAAGTTATTACTTTATCAAGGTTTAACTGTACATATAACCATTCACCTTATTTTAAATGAAATCTCTTTCATCTAATCCTTCATTTCAATTCAACGATTTAAGTTTAATTTTATTTGATGAACTCAATTCTATTTCTTATTTCGATTTCTTAATATATCAAAAGTTAAATACAATTTTTCACAATTAAAAACATATAATTTAAGTGCCTAATATATATGGTTCTAGAGAGATCCAATATTCAAAAGAGATAGAGAACCAATCCTTACCTTAGATGCATCCCTTTTCAATAGCCAAGATTACACCACTTATTCTCATTAAAATAAAATAAAAAAGGGGAAAAGGTCAAAATTGGAAATGAGATTAATTCTATTTTGAAGAAAGGGGAATGGATGGGTTTAATTTCATTTCAATTTCTTCAAGCATTCTAGGCGTGCATGAGAGCAAGCTTTCCTTGCATGAGAGCATTCTAGGCGTGCATGCCGGGAATCGTGCCGCAAGATGCGACGGAACCCTAGAAAACTAGGGTTTTCATCCAATTTGGGGTTTCTTCTCCGTCTCGAATTTCGAGCTTCCTGGACAAAAAAAAAATAGTACGTAAATAGTACAAACGGCAAATAAAAGTATACACATTGGTCATATCAATTACAAATTGGCAAATTTAATACAAAATCTCGTCGATATGAAGCAATTCTAAAATTTGTGAAATCAGTCCTTAAACTATTTAATTTTGCTAAATAGGTCCCAAATAATTCAATTTTGCTAGTTTGGTCCGATTTTTGCCTTTTTTATTTTTTATTTTTAAAATAAAAATTGAATTATTGTTAAAAATGGACGGAAAACTAACGGTAGGACTAAAATCGCAAAAATAAGGAGTTGAGGGTCAAAAAAAACAAAAAAAATGTTTGAGGACAAAATTCGCAAAAACGCGAAGTTTGAGGACTATTTTTTGTCAATTTGCCTTATTTAAAATATGATCGATAATGACTTAGTTAAAATTAATTCTCAAATTGTGATGAAGATCCAACATATGCTTGATGGTAATAATGTTTTTTGTGAAATCAATGGCAACAGAGACATTTCGGGAAACACGAACATCAAACATAAAATTAAGGCTATCTAGAATGAGGAAATAAGATACACGATATTCCTATTGTATCGAAGGTTGTTGCATTGGTCATTGGTGATTTTGAGCAATCAATTCAAAACAAAGATATAATTGATGAGACACAGTTAGAGTTATATAAAGAGCACATTCCCTTTTTAGCAAACCTTAAAAAAGAACAAATATTCTTAAGCTCTTCTTCGGTTGGTTCTGTCCTTGGCTTCTGAATAGATGGTATAACCCGAGCCAACTCTTTCTCTTGTTCAGCATCCTTCTCGTTAGCTCTGTCATCATCATCTTTGAGTATCAACTTTCTCATAGTTTTTTATCTTGTCTGTCTTGGAATATCTGTAAGCTTGAGAATAGCTTGCTTTTTTTTAGCACCTTTCTTCTTGTTGGTCCAGAGACGACTCTTCAGGTTGGAGGGGGAGGGAGGGGAGGGGGTGAATACACATGAGTCCAAGTTTTAACTCAAACGCTGAAGTCATTCTAATATCGAATAGTTCAACTCGCAAGTTAAGCTTTCTAATCGCGGGCGAGTGATTCAAGATATCAAGATCGTTTTATCGATTTCGGTCACCCACAAGCAACTCGATGGAAGAAGTTGCGTGGAATGGTGTAGGCCCGATTTTAATCGTCTCTTTGAAAAACGTTTATTATCGAAAACAGTTTCAATTTATGATTGTGTGTTTTAAGAGTTTTACTAAGAATCCTAACTTATGAATTTACAAAGCGGTTTTATACAAGATGAACAATAACCAACAAAAACAAGAAATAAGACACGCAGCTTTTAAAGTGGTTCGAGATACGTAAGATCCTACTCTACCGTCTCCGAATTACCGAGAGTTCTTGAATAGATTATAGTGCAAGTCTCGTAGATTCGCGCACCTGGACAAATCACTAGTTATAGTCTTAGTGACTTTACAAAAGTTCAAAAACAAGGTTTGAGATTCTCCAACTAAGAATGAGTTCTTACAATAAGAGCAGTTCGAAGATAAACTCCTTCAGAATCTAAGCTTATGATCCAACAATATATGCTTAGAGAATAGAGAATGAGAAGTAAGGTACTATAGAGTGAATAATTATATATGATTTCTTCGGTTTGAGAGTTCGTCGTTGCTTTAAGAGTGCTAGAGCTTTGATTGCTTGAATGCTTTGTGTTCCCAGTGGTGTCTTCAAAGCTTGAAGATCAATCTCTATTTACAGTCTTGATCCATGAAAAGATTTGTTGGAGAGGACCTAGCCACGTGTCAAAAGTGACTAGGAAAACAACCATCTCATTTTGAACATCACTATAGAGATTCTCTCTTTTTCAGCTTGAGGACAACTTTATGTCAGGGCAAGTACAACGTTGGCAGCTCCTCATTGGTCGAAGTTGATTGGTAGGTGAGGCTTGTTCAAACCTCCAAGACTGATGCTGAGTTGACTTCCTGTGATAGCTCAGACACTTTAACTGAGTGGTCCTCTACTGACATCCTCTGAGAGTTTCAGCTTGAGGGAAGCTTTATGTAAGGGCAAGTACAACGCTAGCAGCTCCTTATTGGTCGAGGTTGATTGGTAGGTGAAGCTTGTTCAGAACTCCAAGACTGATGCTGCGTTGACTTCCTCTAATACCTCGGACACTTTAACTGAGTGGTCCTCTACTGACATCCTCTAAGAGATCAGCTTGTAGGTCGATCCTTCTGTACTAATACTCAACACACGTTTAGTAGATTATGTTGAATCCTACTGAGTCTTCAAACACTGAGTCCATCAACGAGCAGAGAAGAACAATCTACTGAGTCTACCAAATGCTGAACTCTATCTAGCCTACTGAGCTCCTAACATGTTGAGCTCATCTAAGCTATTACATTATATTGGTTTATCACTCAGCTAGGGATTTTGGAATCTTCAAATCTTATATTAAATCATCATCGAACATTTCTTCTTATGACTTTGTGGCTTTTCCTTTTCTAAGGTTTCCTATATTTCTTTTTCTAGTTTAGCATCCACCTTAATCTGATCTTCCACACTGAAAAATTTCTTAGGAGGAGAAATGTCAATCACTGTGGCTTTGCCTTTCTTGGGATTCTTCGGTTGTTCTAAGTCTTCACAAAACTAAACAATTTCTTCTATTGCAAGCTCAGTGCTTTAAGAGGTGCCAACCTCCTAAACTTTAGCCATTACCCTATCAACTTCTTCTCTAATGCTTGTTCCTTCCCCCGTATTAGATCGTATCGCGGCCGTTACTTTTTTATTTGATAACGCCATTATCACTGGTGTTGGATTTCGCACCTTATTGTTACAATGTTATTGCCCTGCTTCAACGAACTACATGTTGTATTACCGCTATAAATTTTATTCTTTGCATGGGGTTAACTGGTCGAGCTTCGCTATTTTGTGCCTATACATTTCGCCGCTCTTTTACTTTACTAGTTCGGCTCAATTTATATTCAATTCTTGAGATTCCGCACTAGTTTTGTGCCCATCCGTCTCTTGTTGTGTTGTGCGTCATTTAGGATAAAGATGAGAGTTTAGCAAGGTCATTTCTCACAAAAAAGGGGTCCGAGGAGAAATAAAAAAGGCTCCTTTTAGTTTATATATATATATATATTTATAGGGAATAGATCATATAAGAAGTGTTGGGTTATAAGTCAGTGATCGTTTAGATCATTGCTAAGGTGGTACTTTGAACTGTCATCAGTAGTTCATGTACTTAGGACTTGTTGCTGTATTTCGGTAATGGGGGAAATTGTAGTGATTTATCGCTATAGAATTGAAGATCCCTAAACCTGTCATGTACCCATAGTGTGTTTTTCGGACTTGATGATGTAATAGGCTAGACTGTTCTTATATTCGTTATCTGTTTTGTCTAAGTCCTATAAGGGGTATTTGTTGGTCTGAACTTCAGTAGGAAGTTAAATTCCAGAACCCCATGTCATTAGTTTGTAAGAGCTCGTGTCCTCTGGTCCCCAACTAATTGTTCTCAGTAGAAGATTTCCATCAGCTGACCTCCGTTGAAGACACAGTTTGAAGAGCTCAGTACCTTCAGAGTCACCAGCTGACTGTTCTTAGTAGAAGACTTCCTTCAACCGACTCAGATGAAGAAGTCAGTACGATCGATCCAGATCTATTGAATTCGACAGGAAACGATTGCCCGACTATTACTGTCATTCGAAAGTTAGCAGAGTATCATACGAGGATAAGTGAGAGTCAACTCAGACGAAGACTGATGTCTGACAAGTCTCACCTACCACAAACCTCGACCAATGAGAAGCAAACTAAGCCTTACCTGCTCTGACACTAAAGTTGCTCCCATGTACAGAAACCAACCACTCTGCGGCGCTACTTCGAAAACTTATGGTCGTTTCCTTGGAAGTTTGTGACACGTGGCATCGTCTTCTCCAACGGACACATGCTTGGGTCACGACTATAAATAGAGAAGCATTTCCGAGCTCAACGCAAGGGAAATCAAAGGGAATACACGCTCACAACATTCGAACTCTCTAGCGCATTCACGTCGATCTAGCGAAGAACTTGCTTAGTTGAATATCTATAGTTCTTCTCTCTAGAGTTTCTTTAGTTCCCTCTTCTCTATCTAAGCTCAATTGTTACATCCATAGCTTAGAACCTTCGAAGGAGTTCACTTTCTGTGAATCGTTCTTATTGTAAGAACTCCTTCATTGTTGGAGAAAATCCCCTCCCCTTCAAACTTCGGTTTGATTTGAAGTCACTAAGGACTATAACTTAGAAGGGTCCGTCCAGCCGCACGATTCCTTGCTCGAGGCTTGCTCGATTAATCAACAAGAACTCTTGTTCAGCAGGACCGCGGACGTAGGATCTCGCGTATTCGAACCACGTTAAAAATTGCTTGTCTTATTTACTGTTTTATTGCAACGTTCTCAAACCAATTTTCTAACTCATAACTTGCATAAAACGTATTTAAAAGTGCACCAGCCAAAAAAGAGACGAAGTCTATCAGGCCCCACATTTATCTGCACTAAACTCTTCGACTGAGATCTTAATACTAACAAAAGTCAGTAGGATGGACTCAGTAGTTGAGACACTCTAACCCGCGATCAGAAGGTTACTATTTAGCACTGTTCATTAGTCGCACTCTACAGCTCAGATGTCCTTCGCGTTTGAGGAAAAAATTGTACTCAGATGTATTCACCCCCCCCCCCTCTACACCTGACACTCGTCTCCGGACCAATAATTGGTAGTCGGAAGCACGGTGTTTTCCTGATCATGGTTTCTGAAAACTACTAAACGTTTTCACTGCACAAGCATCTCTTCATACATCCTTATACTCTCATCTATAATATCTGATATGTTAGGTATACGGATGGTGCCAATGTTCTCGGTAGAGAACTACACGGTATGGCGCATGAGAATGGAGGCGCACCTTACATCGCTGCATGACAAATGTCCTTGAAACAGGACCCATCATTCCCATGATCGACAATGTTCAATATGCCGTTGTGGGAGGTGTAGGAGCACAAACAGATGCTAAGGTTGCAAAAGACAAATCTGCCTTCACGCCAGAAGAGAAGAAGTTGCACAACCTCAACCGAGTAGCGTGAAATACAATCCTGACAACGCTCAGCGATTCACACCTCGGGAGGGTGCAAGACTGCAAAACGGTAAAAGAGCTTTGGGATGCCACCGGCGTGCGAGCCAAGGAACCCCGCAGATCAAAGAAAATAAGCTCGAGCTAGAGCTTCAAAAGTTCGACAACTTTGCCATGGAGCCCAATGAAACCATTGACGAGCTTAGCGTCAGATTCACCAATCAGATCAAATTTTAGCTCAAACGCGAAAGTCAATATCTACCGGGTGTGCTACTGAACAAATCAGTTTGTCAAATAAGCTTTCTCGATCGCGTGGGCAGAGGGTATCTGTCTACTGAGTCCTTTCTACTGACTTCAGTTAGTGAACAATAATTCAATATGGGATAAAGCGTGGAAGTGTAGGCCCAAATTATTTTCGTCTCGATTTTTAAAACACATTTTATGCTAAGTGTGATTTTTAAGAATCAATTGTATGTCGTATGAACAAATATTCAATGAAACAGTAAATCAACACAAGTAATTTTTAAAGTGGTTTGGATACGCTGTATCCTACGTCCACTGTCCTGAACAAAGCAGGAGATCTTGATTACTTATACTAATCAAGTCTCAGTCGATCTGTACGCTAGACATATACTCTAGTTATAGTCTTAGTGACTTTACAGTTTTAAACACATGATTTGATTTTCTCCAACTAAGAAGGAGTTCTTACAATAAGAATAGTTTAATAAACTAAACTCCTTCGAGTTTTCTAAGCTTGAGATATTACAAGAATTGCTTAGAATAGAGAATGGGAACAATAGATCTCTAGAGTGAAGAACTAATTATAACTCTCTGTGTATGAGTTCTTCGTTGTGTAAGCTATTTGGTTGCTCGAGCGTTTGAATGCTTGAATGCTTTTGGTTCCCGGTGTCTTCTCTACATGAACACTCTTCTCTATATATAGTCTCGACTCATGAATAGATACGTTGGAAAAGGTCTAGACACGTGTCGAAAACGATAAGAAAAACGGCAATCTTGAGTTTTGAATGTCACTGTAGAGATTCTTTATTTTTCAGTCTAGGGAGTAGCTTTATGTCAGAACAAGTACAGTACTAGAAGCTCCTCATTGGTCGATGTTAGAGAGTTGGTGAGGCTTGTTCAAACTCCAAGTGGATACTGAGTTGACTTCCTCTGATTCTTTGGACGCTTTTAGTAGTTGTCTCCTGTTGACATTCTTCTGAGATATTCAGTTCTTGGCATGATTTTCCCTACTAATTCAGTGGGTTCTGAGACGCCCAACTGAGTTCCCCATGCTGAGTCCATTTGGCTGACATAAGATGTTCTACTGAACCTATCAGCTACTGAACTCTAGCTAGTCTACTTAGTTCATAACATGTTGAACTCAACTAAGTTGTTACATTGTGAGATTCATCATACAAGGGGTTTTAGGATCTTCAAATCTTTTCATACCCAATAATTTCCCCCTATTTGATGATGCCAAAACCATTACAATACAATTTCCCTCTAAGGGAGACACACAAAATGATAAGGCATGGGTGAGTGTGTGTTTTGATCACTGAGGTGATTAGATGTATTGAAAGTTAAAAAAAATGTCATGTGACAATGAGTAGTTGTCTTGGCCAAAAAAATAGTGACGGAGTTCATATACGAGTAAAAGAGCTACAAGTACGTTAATCTTCTATCACTATCAGAGTTAAACACGAGAGAGAGAGAGAGTCAGATGGTCTTCTTGAACTTATGCATTCTTGCTTTGAAATCTGTTGACTTCTTCTCCGGGACAACGAGCCCATAAGATGAGTAAACTATGTTCCTCAGCTCTCTAATCTTTTCTTTGTCATCAGGATCATCTAGTGCAAGATCTTTTCTCTTCATGGAAAGCTCTAGCTCATCCTCAATCTCCTTTGTGCATATATGTCCTTCTAAAGTACGAGGAGGATGGAGAATCTTGTATTCATGTGCTTTGAGAGGAAGACAGGGGTTGTGCACTATTCGGTCGGAACCGGTTGAAACCGGCCGAATTGAATTTATTCGGTCGAACCGAACCGAACCGAAGGCTTTCGGTCCGGTCTTCGGTCGAATTAGTTTGATATTTTCGATTTTCGGTCGATTCGGTTTTTCCGCCGAAAATACCGAACCGAACCGAATAATCGAATTTAATATTTAAAAAATTAAAAATGCATTAAATCATAACAATTAAATATTAATTTAAAGTATTACATTTGAGTTTTTTTAATTTTTTGAGTCAAAACCCTCTCAAGTCTCAAGACACCAAATGATTCGGCGCGATCGGCCGCTCGTGACTCTCTCCTCCCTTGCGGCGCGGGCGTTATCGTCTCCCACTCTCCCTGCTGCGCGGCGCAGCGCCTCTCAGCTCCAGCCGCCGAGTCTCGACTCTCTCCTCCCCTGCAAGCACTCTCGTCTCCCCTGCCGTGCCCTACGCAGCCTCTCGACTCTCTCCTCCCCTGCGGCGCTCTCGGGACCCAGCCGCCTCTCGACTCTCTTCTCCCTCCGGGTTTTTAAAACATTGTAGCCTCTGTAGGAAATTGTTTGCTAACTCGAATTGCTTGGCACCTGTAATCATAACAAAAAAAAAAGGTTAATTCGGTCGATCCGGGAATCCAGGCCGAAAGTTTCGGTCAACAAACCGGACCGAACCAAACACTTTCAATTCGATTTTCGATCATAAGTTCGGCGAAACCGAAATACCGGTTAATCGAATTTCCGATCCGGTTTTCGACCAAATCGGCCGTTGCACGTACCCCTAGAGGAAGACACGATTGTTTAAGAGCGATCAATTTACGCATATATATCGAGTCTCGAGATCATCAAGAATTCTCTCGAATGCCTTGTCTAGATCTAACTCATACATTGTCTTCCATATATACCAACTCTCGATAAATTTAATCTCGGTCTCTTCCCAAACCTGATTAACTTTCCGTGGCACCCATTTGTCAGTTCTAAAATGATTGATTCTCTTGATGTTTTTGCTCTGCTCTCTTTGCCGAAAAAACTTAGATGTTGCGGTACACTCATGTCTTTCTCAGAGACTCTTTTCCTGGCTTCCTTTTCCTTGGACGACTTTCTCAGAGACTCTTTCGCAGGCATCCCATATCGCTTTCATCTCAGCTTCTTGTTCCTTGGATGACTTTGTAGTGAAAATATTCTGCTCGACTTCAATATCTGCTTTGGCTTCACTGGGTTCAGCTGATTTAGACTTTTGAGCTTCTGAAGCTTTTTCATCAAACTTAGCATTTTCAATTTGAGCTTTTGATTTTCTAGGCACAACAGATCTTGTCTTCTTTGGCACTGGAGTTTTGATCTGAATACCTTTCTTCTTTGTTTTAGCCTTGGCTTCCTCTTGTTCTTAAAGTTCTTTTGCCATTTCATCATCATAGGCAATCTGCTCATCAGGCGATCGAAATTTGAGTTTTCGAGCCTTGGGGGGATTGTTAGCAGCTTTTGCTTTTCCCTTAGCAGATGAGCGTACTGGCTTATCTTCAATTAACTCTTCTACGAACTTAGCCACTTCATTTATTGCTGCTTCAGTCGGTTCTCCAAACCCTTCCCCCTTAGCTTCTTCCCTTTTATTTTTGTCTACAGTCTCTTCAGCTTTTATAAGGATCAGTAGCTAACTACTCCTACTTCCTTCCCCCTTTTTGGCATCATCAATCAGGGTGGATAGAGCTGTGACCTTCTTAATAAGGCTTGAGACTGTGCAACCTACAGTATCGATCTTTGCTTCGACGTCTCTGAGGACGTTTGTGTACTTATCCCAATGTTTATCATGTTCAGCTTGGGCGACTTTGAGTACTTCAGCTTTAGCTGCCTCATTCTTCTTCAGATAGGCCTTAACTAGTTCAATAGCTTCATTTTTAATTGCGCCACAAGTGCTTTAGAGGCACTGTCTGTGGTCAGTCTGTTGCGGTCCTCTACGGCCTTGAGGACATCAGATAGTGCAGTGGCCATCTTCTCAGAGAAGATCTAGGCTTGAGACTGCAATACCTGCTGAAATTGCTATGTTAGATCTGTCATATGTGCCTCGAGTGCCTTGCGGAGGATCTCGTTAGTATCTGGAATGATAGGTGTACATATCTTCTGTAGCTCATCAATCAAGTTACTGAGCTTTTACTTCTGAACCTGAGTAGATTGACTCCATTTGATATTCACGTCTTTGGCTAGAAAACGGTTCTTGTGTCCTTGACGCTTGAGGCTTTTATTGATGGTTGCTATTGAGGCGTCATGTACATATTTTAGCTTGATAGCTGGATCTACTGAGCTTTTCCTCACCGGTTGGTGGGTTCGTGGGCTGAGATGTAGAAGACATTGAGACGATTACACCAGATGAAGGAGGTGGAGGTGGTGATTCATCATCCTCATTGCCAGGAGATTTTGCCTCAGCAGATCCTCCCTGGTCTGTGTCCTTGGTGGTGACTTATTGTCATATTCATAATCTGGTTGAGTCTGTGGCTGAGAGGGCTGTTCAGAATCGCCCTTCAGACTCAGTAGCATCAGCATGGCTGAATGGAGGTCATCTATGGATGTGATATCAACTGGCTCTCCATAGCCAATTTCTTCTTTGAGTGTTTGCTCCTCACTCACGAGTACTGGGACTGTTTTGAGGTCGATGGTCTCGTCTAAGATAGCATAATCTAGGAATCTAAGACACATCTGGTCCTTATCCTTTACTGCAATATTTACTAGTTCAGAGTGATCTAGTATCTCCGGGATTCGTTCGACGATCTCTTCAGTAGCTCAGAGCTGAGCCGTCAGCACTGAAACTGGCATTGAAGTAGAGACCTATGTCTAAGGTAAGTCAGTGGGAAGATCTGACTGAGTCTCTTCTGAATAGATCCTTTTGACTTTATCAGTTAGAGTGGCATCCTCTTTGCCCGACTTTGAGTTTTGTATAGACACATGTTCATCAGGAATAACTGTCGTCTCAGCTTTCTTCAATAGTTTCCTCTTCTTGTGCTGAGGTGAGCGTGGATCCTGAGTGGAAGGTGTTGAACGTTTGTCATGAATTCTACGTCCAATAGATTTCTCAGTCGTTGCTCCGTTCTGAAATTTGATGGACTTCTTGTCGAATGAGAATGAATCAGCAAAGGCTACCCTCCCTGAGCAGAAGTCCTCTATCATAATGGAGACTTTACTACCATACAGTAATTTTCCTTTAGGGATCAGTTAAGGGAAATATTCTTCTCATCCACAATGAACTTTTGATACTGAGCCTTGAATTTAGTGATAAAGAATTCAGTCCAGTTTACTTGAACTCCATCCATAATAGCCATCATTATCTAAATCCCGACTCTGGACAGCTGATCAAAGGATCCAACTGAGCTTGTACGAATATGATTGACTATGTAAGCCAATCCCCGATATTTAGGAAGCAGTCGATTCTTTGGGAAGGCTGCCTTGAATACGATATCTCTCTGGCCATCGAAACGACATAAATATTTGTTGATAGAATTTTCCTTGTAGCCAACTAGAGAGATCCCTACATTAGGGAGATTGAACCTCCTACTAAGGCATTCAACAATGTCTAGATCAATAATATTCGTCTCCCATACATTATCTGAGACTTCCTTCTGATAGGATATACAGTAAATATCCTTGAGCTCATCATCATTCTATCTCAGGTTCATATAGAAATATCCTTTATGTTAGAGCTAGTACAATGCTGACAGCTCCTCATTGGTCGAGGTTAAAGAGTTGGTGAGGTTTGTTCAAACTCTAAGTGGATACTGAGTTGACTTCCTATGATTCCTCGGACGCTTTAGCTGAGTTGTCTTCTATTGATATTCTTTTAAGATATTTAGTACTTGACTCGATTTTCTTTCCTAATTTAGTAGGTTCAGAAACGCCCAACAGAATTACTCAGTGCTAAGTCATTCTGGCTGACAAAAGATGTTCTACTGAACCTATCAACTACTGAACTCTAGCGAGCCTACTGAGTTCCTAACTTGCTGAACTCAACTAAGCTATTACATTATTAAGTTCATCGTTCAGCTAGGGGTTTTGGGATCTTCAAATCTTATCATACTGAATCTCATACCTAACACAGGTTTTTTGCATAAAAAAAATAATGATTATGCATAAAATATATAATGACTATGCATGGTTCTTAGTTCTCACGTTAAATGTGGGTTCTCACATGATCCACTCCATATATATATATATATATATATATATATGATGATGATGATGAAGTTCAACTGTGAACAACATGTTAGCGTGTGAACAATCTGTACCTTTGATAGTTGGATGTTATTTTTTAACTTAAATTGGCGAACTGCACTTACAGTTTATTGCTAATGCACTTAAAACCTAATTAGCTAATTTTACATTTAGATAAAGATATTCATAATTATTTATATTATTTCCATAACAACATCTTTCTTCATTTACGCTCATATTACTTCTATAACCGCATTCATTTACGCTGATATTTCTCTACATACTTAACAACCGCTTTGTTGGATTTTGTATACTGAAAATAGTTTTATGCTTGTATACAATGTGTTTTGTCATTTCCACTATTTTATTCTCTTATCTGATATACATATATACTTGCAAATGTCATCCTTTATCATGTACATAAGTTAGATTATGTAGTGTTTTGTAGATCACAGAAGACTACTCAATTGGTTCAACTAATAACAAGATGTAAATTGTTATCACAGCTGAGACAACTTTAGGATAAGTTGTCGGTATAAGCTGCAGTTTAGGTAATAAGTGGTTTGTCTTGGCTGCTTGTCTATACTAGTATACTAAAGGTGGTGTATTGACAAATTATAGTGAGATGTGTTTTCCTGACTGACCTTAGTGGAGAACCACTAGTGGAGCCAAGATCTCAGTGACTTAGTTGTTCTTAAGCTTGATAAGACTTCAACTGAGTGCATTTGACTATCTATCACTTTGACCTACTATGGTGAACGTCATCACGACCGGATCTACCTATCTTGGGTGCTAGTAGTCATTTGTGGCTCAGGCTAGTTGTCTATATCTTGCAACCGTATCCTAATAAAATGGGTTGATAATATCATCTGAGGAACTCGTAAGGATTAACACATTAAACCATGTCGGTTGATTAAGTTCATGTGTATTAATAAGGTCGAGTGGTACTACTCAGGAATATAATAAGATGTTAATTAGTTTAAGCTACCAGTGGGCTTAATTAATTAACATATATTTCTATCTTAAATACGGGAATTGATTAAGTCTAAAATACAAGCTGATGCTTAAATTGGGATAAATGGGTAAGTCAGCTCAAATTCTCTAGTGGAATGAATATGTGTTTATTTGATTTTGCTATGGGCTGAGCATATATAATTATCTGATTTGAGGCCCGACTTTGTTTCTTGTGTTGGATCTCTGGTCTGGCACAATTAGTTGCCCAGTTATTTATTATCTCTTAGAACTTATTATTAATAGATTAATGTATTTTTGCATTATTTAATAATATTATTTATTTGGAATTAATTGATAACTAAAAGTAGCTCGGTAGATTAATTTATTATATTATGGGTTAATTGATGTGGAAGCTCATTAAGGATATAATTAAATTAATGAGCTACAAATATTAATATAATATAAGATTTTGAAGTCTATATATTAGTATTCTGTTCATTATCAGAATACACATTATATACATAATTATACATATAGAGACGCGCATACACACATTTGTGAGTGAAAGAGACAATATTTATCTTTTCTTCAGTTCTCTGACCACGCGGAGGAAGAAAATGGACAAGACACAGATCAGAAGACCTGAGCTGGAGCATTAATCAGAGGTACAACAACACACGAAGGAGCGGGTAAATTCTATTCCTTCACGCTTTTGGTTTGTTCATCACTTTCAATTGTTATTTTTTTTATTATTATTTTTTATGATTTAAGATATGATCTTTGTGTTCATATGTTTTGTTCAAGTGCTAATTTAAAGTGCATTAGAAATTAATACATAAGTGCATTAGAAATAGAAAGTGCAATTCATACTAAATTAAAATGTAGTTTAAGTAGAAGTGCATTCTATAATAATCAAAGTGCATTCCAAATTCATTCAAAGTGCATCTCATTAATTTAAAAAGTGCAATCCAAATAAACTAAAAGTGCGGTTCACGGTTAATCAAAGTGCGGTCCATTTATTTTCTAAATGTATCTAATAATTTTTCAACCACAAACTTTTAAGAATGCATCGTATAATAATTCAAAGTACAGTCCAAATCAATTAAAAGTGCATCCCCTAAATTCTCAAAGTGCAGTCCAAATCAATTAAAAGTGCATCTCTTAATTCTCAAAGTGCAAACCAAATCACTTAAAAGTGCATCCCCTAAATTCTCAAAATGCAGTCCAAATCTATTATCGGCGTAACTTTCTAAAGATTTAGAACAAAAAATATCGAGATCATGGCGTAGGAATATGGGGGAAGATTTTATTAGTGGTGATTTTTTTTTGATAGATTTGTGATTACAATTATGATTTGTGATCATCATTGATTAGTGGTGATTACTTCCTCCTTACAAGTCAATTATAAAAGGGTTATTATCCCGTAAATACACCAACTTTTTTAAAATTTCCTTTTTGCACATGAACTTCCAATTTAACACATAAATACACCAACTCTTGATTTGTTTCAAATTGCACACCGAACAAAATCGACGAAATCAAAGATGACGTGACATTTTCGCCGTGACATGGTGCGGCGACGTGTCGGGTGAGTCATAATCTATCTTATTTGATTTTACAATAAATACACAAACTCCTTCATAATTTCCCTTTTCGCACATAAACTTTAAATTTAATTTATTTTTGGACACAATCGAAAATTAGAATTTTTTTAATTAATACTTATTTCTAATAAAATTTTTATAATGAATGACCAAATTAAATTGAACAAACCGATTAAATACAAGGGAAAAACTGATATTTAAGATTTTAAGATTTTTTAAAACTTAATCATTAAATTTTAAATTTTAAGATTTTTTAAAGATTTTTTTTATAATTCTTTCTCTGTATTTAATCGATTTGTTCAACTTAATTTGGTCATTCATAATAAAATTTTATTAGAAATAAATGTTAATTAAAAAAATTGTAAAACTCGATTGTGTGCAAAAATAAATTAAATTTAAAGTTCATGTGCAAAAGGGAAACTGTAAAGAGTTTGTGTATTTTATTGAAAATCAAATAAGATCGATTATGACTAACCCGACATGTCAGCAACCACGCCACGCCGGAAAATGCCACGTCAACATTGATTTCACAGAATTTTTGATCGTTGTGCAATTTGAAACAAGTCAAGAGTTGATGTATTTATGGGCTAAATTGATTGTTCGTGTGCAAAAAGAGAATTTGAAAAAAGTTACCATTAAAGGAGAATAAACCATTATAAAAACATGTGAATTTTACCATTAAGTGAAATTGATTTCTCTGTAAAGTGTTATTTGCTATTTTTAATCTCAAATTAAATTTGGATCGTTCATTAATTAAATTAAATGTTTATGATTTGTTCTTATGTTCACACGCTAAGAGGGTGTTCTCACGTGAACCAACCCCGCAGGGCAAAAATCCTTGTACTACCAATGATTGTCTCTCTCACACATGGAAGCCGCTATTTATTCTTATAAAATAATTAATTTGATATATTTTATTTTGATCATTTTACTTGTCATGAACTATTAAGAAGAAAATAATTTTGTAAAAATAAAAAATTAACTAATAATCAACGACTTGCTTTTTGAAACTAGCAAGCGTCTTGGAGAAGATGTGATAGAGTTGATAGTACTAAGTTTAAAATACTTTTAAGGAGAAACAATGCAAAATCTATGAGGCCAAATTTTAAGTGAATAGTGAATAATGATATGAAATAAAAGTTTTTGACCTAAAATAATATTAATTTAATACTATCTAGGGTTGTCGCGACGGGATCATGATTCGGTTAATAACAAATATTGAACCGTATCAAAAAAATGGAAAATTGGATCTATGTTCAACGGATCACATCTAATAAGAAAAAATATTTTGTTTTGGTTCGTCTTGTAGTCATATATGAAATAACAGATAGTATTACTTTAGGAATGCTTTTCCCACCGGATCTGTTGCATGAAAAGGATAATGTGAAACTTCGAATTATCAATTATACCCTTTATGAAAATGGTAAATCAATTCGAAGAATTTCTGATACAAATAAATCTATCTCGTGTCTGTTATTGCATGGTTCCACTTTGTAAGAACTCCGAATCATTCTCTTAAAATTCATCCTCTTCATCATAAATGATCTGCTTGCCCCGAAATGACGTTGACCAATATTCTATTAGTTCAGACAGTATTGGAACACTTCAGTACCGACATTAGATAAACGATATGGTAGCTTTCGTATCTATAAGTATTTGGTATAATCGAAACTGCTACCGCATTACTCGAAATTACCGAAATTAATTTATGTCACATTTTCCTTCCCGATTCACAAGTCGGTAAGTCGCTACACTCACAAGTCGCAACCGCCCGCGGCCGCCCCCTTCCCATTTCCGTCTTCCGCCCAGAAATCCCGAACCGCCGCCCCTCCGCCACCCTCCCCGCGTACGCCGGCACATCGACACCGCCTATTGGCCACCCTCCCCTGACCCCTCCGCCATGCCGTAAGAACTAAGTCGTCCGCTGCCCCTCGGCCCTCCCCCTCTGCCTTCTCGGCGCCGGCAAGTGTAAGTCCGAAATTACTCAAATCAGAATAGGGCGCCCAGACATCATCATCTTCTGCTCCCTTGCTGCCGTACACAAGGTGGATCTATTTTTTTTTCTCCTTCTGTATAACCCCAATGTTTTTTTTTTCTTGATTTATTGTGGCAAATTGTCAATTTATATGATTCTATCAATTTTAAAGCTTGTTATCTATATATGAGTATATCTAATAGGAAATTGAAGGAATAAGGACAACTGGAGAAATCATATGAATAAGGTCAAGATATTTTTGTAAAATTGCTAAAAAAGAAAACACTTTGGGGATATTTGTTTAGGATTAATGTTGGAAGAACGCAAAAAAGAATCAAGATTTATCATTGATGAATGTAATTCTTTATTGGAATGGATGTTATCAGCTCAAAGAAGCCTTAGAATTAGAGTCTGATCAGATTCAGACACATATTTCAGTTTTTGTGGTATAACCGAATACAAAACTTGGTTAACCGAGGCGGTATTCGGCTAACCGAAAACCGAAGGGGTATCGACTTTGGGGTGCATTTTCTGAATTTTTCGGGATCGGTTAACCAATAACCAGTATCAGTTATACTGATCCTGAACCGACTGACAGCCCTAAATTATTACTATCTAAAAAATAAAATTAGAGGCCCCAATATTTTGGTGTCCAGGGAGGTTGCCTGTGCTTGCCCGCCCTTAGGGTCGGGCCTGGAGTTCAGTTCATGATGATGTTGAGAGCTTAAGAGGGAAAACACATTCAGGTGTGATACTCCCATATCCCTTCATCTACGAGTATCCTCATATATTTTGTCAAATTGCAGGTGCTCCCAGTGATATGGCTGCTTTTGTAGGCAGCTCTGCTGACCGTACCAAGTGGAAGCTCAAGTATGGATGTCTTAAATTCCTTACACATCTTAGATTATAGTATACCAACTGCCTGTGGAGGCCTGATTTTCTGATCATCGTCCATTGCGTTTGATTTATCATAAAAACAGGTCTGTCGTGACACTAGCATTGACAGTTCTTACAAGTTCACAAGCAATTCTTATTGTCTGGTCAAAGAGGGCTGGCAAGTATGAGTACAGTGTTACAACTGCTAATTTTTTGGTGAGTTTATTTTTACTCTTGGGTTAATATCTATTGAGTATGCTCTTGCCATTTCCATAACTTTAAAAGAGACTGCCTCTCTTGGAGAATGCTCTTAAATCGTGTATTCTGATTAGGTAGAGACTTTGAAATGCACACTATCAGTTGGAGCATTAGCCAGAATCTGGAGGAACGAAGGAGTTACTGATGATAACAGGTATTCTCACCCTTCTAATCTCTATTCATTTTGCTACTAAATAGCAGAGCTAAAGAAAACACATATATATGCAGTGTTTCTTCTTATATAACTTGGGAAGGTTCTGAAGCAAATCAATAACTTACCCAGAGCAACTGCAACTGAATAAAAAGTTCTTGATGCAATCTGATTAACCACATTTCTAAAGATGTGTCAGTCTAATTCCTATCAACAAGCTCTCTTTGCTTGACTTTAGTAACATGGTGGAGTTACAATATTACCTTCATAAAAAATAATAGCCAAAAACTTACAACGTCTGAAATTAGTACATGCTTTGGGTGAAACCTTGAGGAATAGTTAAATTTGGCTTGAAAATTTATTTTAACTTCACCAGTTGGATGAAGATTTCCTGTTTCCTTCTTTTCTTTGTTACCTCAATCTGTTTTTCCCTTGTTTAAAATCCTCCTCCAGGTTGAGTACAACCTGGGATGAAGTTAGTGTATACCCAATTCCTGCAGCTCTCTACCTCATCAAGAATCTACTTCAAGTAGGTTTTTCATCTTTTGTGTTACCATTTCCTAGAAAACATTCAGTTCCTTTTTGCAGCAGGCTTTAGCTGAAAATCTCTGTTTTTGGCAGTATTACATCTTTGCATATGTAGATGCTCCAGGTTACCAAATACTAAAGAACTTTAACATTATCAGCACTGGAGTGCTATACCGTATCATTCTCAAGAGAAAGTAAGTTATTCCGCAGACCTTATTATTGTTGAGCTTACATTTCCTAGTTTAAGAAGTACGTGCTTGACATCAGCTCCTGAGAGATTTATCTTAAGAATTTTAAGGTCTTTTCCTTGCCATTACACACTAAGGGGGTATTTGCAAATGCTTACTGTAAGCACTTTTTATTTGCTTTTGCTCAAAGTTGAAAAAATTGCTTTTAAGCAAATAATAAAAACAGATATTTTTTGTAGTTTCCGAAATTGTGGTGCTTTAAGCACCAAAAACATCTCAATTGATACTTAAACAGTTTAGCTGTTTAATTTTAGAGAAGCTACAATTGCTTAAGCAGATAAGTGCTTAAAAAAAACATTTGCAAAACCCCCCTAAAATAACAATTGATCTACTTGTTATGGTAAAAACTCAAACCAGCATAACTAATATGATACCAAAAAAATAAACTTTTCAGGTTGAGCGAGGTTCAATGGGCTGCTTTTGTTCTACTTTGTGCAGGGTGTACAACAGCACAACTTAAATCCAAGTAAGGATCTTAGATTTTTGGCTTGATCCTTATGTCGAGCCATATTGTCTAGCTTCCAATTTGTTTCGCCTTTTCACGTAGCTTAAAGTGCAAGTCAAACATCATCTGAGACAGAGAGAGAAAATAATATTGGATGCAAATTCACCATCTGTTAGTCGATGGATTAACTATAGCTGTGTTATTGTTTGTAATCATAACTTACGAGCCTTTGTCAATTTTTGAATGTAGGAAGTAAACTTCCTTTATTCTATAACCACATCAAAATAATATCAGAAGACGTGAAATTTGTGCATGCTATCTATTTATGCAACCAGTGGTAGAGTCACATGATTTCAAGGGTTTAGTTTATAGCCCTCAAATAGATGGATGTATGAATGCTTTAGAATTATCATCTTTCGTTACCATATAAAGCCATTAGTTCTATGAGAGTGCACGTTATCTATTTGTGCATGCTATCTATTTGTGCAACCAGTGGTAGAGTCACATGATTTCAAGGGTTTAGTTTATAGCCCTCAAATAGACGGATGTATGAATGCTTTAGAATTATCATCTTTCGTTACCATATAATGCCATTAGTTCTATGAGAGTGCATGTTACTGTTTTATTTGTAAATCAAATTTGAATATCTGTTAAAAGTAGAGCGTCACATTTTACTTTAAATGTTTTATTAATAGCGTAATAAATGACTATTACATTTGATTCCTTTTCATAAACTACCAGTAATGCTTATAGTGAAAAGCTATAAAAACTGTAGAAGGGTTAAAATTCTTGAAGAGGGAATAATTGGTCAGTTGGCACTATAAGTCTCTATTTGAAAATAAAGAATGTTAAGAATTTTTTTTTTCCTCTTTGCATCAAATGTATAAAAAGCTATTATAGCACGATTAGTTGGCCTTGTATTTTTTATTTTTTTTGGTACTTTTCTGACTCAAGTTGTTGATCGGTAGAAGTCACCTGAAAGGTTTGCTCTATCCTTTTCTATTGGCATATTAATTTTATTAAATTTATGTTCAGATAGTATGCTATTTCTGTTTTCTTATTTATCTAAAGGTTTACATGACAACGGTTTGATAATCCATTATAGTGTTGGAAGTTTCTAGACAAGCAACTGTGCTCATGACTTGTAAATACAACCTCCCATGAATCTTAGATTTCACGATATATGCACAAATAGACATACATAAATATGTATTTCCTCTAGATTTCTCTTTCTGCTTTTCTTTTTGAAATTCTAATATTATTTTGTCACTATCCTTTGGGATCCTCATCTTTTATTTATTTATTTTTTTAAAAAATCTTTCTTACTTCTCAGCTCAGACAAAGTGTTGCAAACACCTGTTGAGGGTTGGCTGATGGCAATTGTAAGTTGAAATGGAAATCTCTGGGGCAATGATGTTCAGATGGAACTAAATGGATACCTTCTATTTTAAATTCTTTTCAGTATGTTAATACTCTGTTTGAGATATGATTAGCAGGAAAAGCAGATAAGAAAAATAATAAAAAAAAAATTGTGATAATGTAGTATTTCATTTCACATTTCTGCGGACAAAGTAAAACTCATTTTACTACCCTGTTAAATTCAGTAACTAATTATCAAAAGAGAGAAGAAAATTGATTTATAAGATAGTAACTGTCACCAAATTATATCCAGGCAAGCACATTTTTCTTGTTCTCCCTATGAATCAACAGGGCAGATAATTCATATTATTAGTGTCTTCTTTGAGTGCGCAACTTCGTTAACTCTTGGTTGATCATTTCAGGTCATGGCTCTTCTTAGTGGTTTTGCTGGAGTCTACACCGAGGTAAATCTGTAGTACATATCTTGCATCTTTAGATCATTCTTTTTTCTATTTTATTGAATGAACTCCCCATTCTGCAACCTGTGAAATTCTGATGGATTTTTATTTTTTCTTAGTTGTTTCTTCTTTCTTCCCAGTGATGTGCATGTTTGTATTAAAATCCATCACAATATTGTTATAATGCTTTTCGGTTTCTTAAAAGAACTTCATGAAAATTATATCAAGACTTGTTTGATAGATGTTTTGTTTTCTAGGCTATAATTAAAAAGCGGCCTTCAAGAAACATTAATGTTCAGAACTTCTGGCTGTATGTATTTGGGATGGTTTTCAATGCTATTGCGATTATTGTTCAAGATTTTGATGCTGTTATGAACAAGTAAGTTGAAACTATTCCTGGATATGTTTACTTCTACCTACATCAACAGTAAACTTTTAGTACTCTTTGTGTTATGTAACCAATAAAATTATTCTAGAAGGATAAATGAAAATGATATAGTCTTCGTTGAATAACTTGCTGCATCCTGCAGGAGGTCTTTTATACAAACTACACAGGATATAATTCTATATTCTAGTAATGTATTTGACCTAGATTATCAAGCGGTTTTCTGACCTCCATTTGGGCATCGTAATAAGGTGTATGTTTTGTCTCTGCAGGGGTTTCTTTCATGGATATTCAGTCATTACTGTTCTCATGATTTTGAATCACGCTTTGAGGTACTTCTTGGGACCTCTTTATGCCATTAATTACTATAAAACTACATTTTATTTTGGGTTAAGTAATTTAATGTCAATATGCATCAATTAACACACCATGCTGGTTGTGCTTATTCTCTTTTATTTACATTTCTTGATGATTTTTGGATGAGTTGCAGTTCTGTGTTCCATCAGCATACAGTATGCTGCTTGCTTTTTTTTTTAGATTGACATAAAGCTTTTAACTGAGTGCAAGGTTTTACTAAATGGAATTAATCTCGAGGCATTTTCCATAGTACTATGAGGCATAAGCCTCGAGGCAAACTGAGGTGGTAGTCTCACAACAATAAGAATAAGTTGGTTCCCAGTTCATAACCTTGTTCATGAACTCATAAAACCCAAAACAAAGAAGTTAAATTCCTACTTATAATAAATTTCATTGAGTATTTGTATCCTTTTCTTGCACCCTCCAGCATGACAATTTTAACGATATACGTCCAAGCTGGATCTTTTGTTGGCTCATAAAATGAAACGACTTAATACTTAATTGACAAAGGGAAAACGTGCATCTGTGGAAGCCGATGTCATGCTCAAATTTTACCCAATTTATGCTCAATTCCTGTCCTAAATATTCAGTTTACTTATAGATACATCCATGCTCAATTCTGACCAATTTAACACTAAAAAACCAACACGTAAACAGCCAGAATCATGTCAAACGCACTAATTAGCTTCAAGTAAAATACTTATGCCCAATATCTCTGCTCAAATAAAAGAACACACTACACATCAAACTACAATCTTGTACCCACTAACAAGGATAATAAGCACGAGTAGAAAGTCAAGTCTGATTGGCCAGCTGTTGTTGGTAGATGACCAACTGTTGGTGCCGACTCTTAGCTCGCGCCTCTGCTGATCGGAAAGTTGCATGAGTATCTGCCTTCGCATCGATCTCTTGAACTGCCTTGAGGATCTCTGCCAAAGGGTCCTTCGAGGGGGTTGCACTCGTCATGGCAGCCTTCTCGGATACCAAGTTGTTACCAACTCGGCTCTGTGACCTCGTTACGACACCGGACAGCGAAGGCTTTAGGAAATTACTTGGCGAAGAGGTCCAATTAGCTTCTTCGTTTTACCTATCTTGGCAAAATGGAGTAACGAACCAGATAGGTTTGGAAGCTTTGTAATTAGTGGTTGTAAAACAAGCTTATAGTAGTAGGCTCCAGAGAATACAAATATATTTGGGGAATAAAACTTTGATAATCATTTCATTCCATTACAAGACTATTTATAGATTCAAGAAACTACGACTCTACTAAACAACCACTGAAGCTATGCCACAACCCCATGAAACAACACCTTCCAAATTGCCCCCACTACCTTATTAACCAACACTTGACTGAGTAAAATAACCAAGCCACAAACGACTCAAAACAATAAAGAAATAACAACCTTGACTCGATAACTAACGACGTCAACTATTTTTATCCAGACACTATGACGTGCCTTTTCCTTCCCTTTTTACCCACCTTCTTCATAACATCTCTCGTGACTTCTTCCCCAGAACTCCACTGCGCCACTTCCTCACCTTCACTACTAATCTCCATGAACTTCCCAACTTCCCCACCCTCTTCAGACTTGCTACTACAATCAATCACTTCCTTCATTTTCTCAACAACCTCATCCTCCAACAAACCTCCCACTTCCTCCTTGATTTGCCTCAACAACTTCCTCACCTTCTCGGACATTTCTTCAAACGTTGGGCTTCTCTCTCTCACTCTTGAAAAAAAAAAACACACACACATAGGAGGCTCAATCAATTGATAAACTCTAGGCTTGGGTTGATTCACACTCTTGTCCGCTCTGCTTGGGCCTCCTACTATACGTCCGATTAAATTGGTGGCCCGGTCCTCCTCCTGGAACTGGACTCCTAACAATTTTCCACCGGCTCCAATTTGAGCGATGCCGAAAAAGTAGGCTCTGCCACCCTCAGCTGCGAAGGGCAGTCCCTGCTTTGGGTCCAATGGACGCTGCGCCACCATCCCGAACTCTCATGGGAGGAGTTCCTCGAGCTCTTTCGAAGCCACTTTTCTTAGGCGGATTGTGGGACCAATCTCGACGAATGGCTCATGGTTACACAAACGGGTTTCGGTAGAGTACTGTTGGCGGTTCTCGGTATTTTTGAGCCTCGTTGGAGAGATCTCGGAATGAGTAGCCGTTGGGGCGTTCGTGAGAGAACTGCTCCCATTTCTTCGAGCTGAATTGCGGATGCATTCGCCCACGTCATTGGACCTCTCGATGAAATTAGAACGACACATTGATACCTGGGAGAACTTGGCTCTTCTTGAGGTCTACCGTCGAGCTGCTAGTAGCGATTGAGGAGTGAAGGAACTGAACCGCGACCGAGCACGGGAACGTCTGAGCGAGAGGCCTTTGCTACGACTGCGGAGCTCAGTGGAATCAAGGCCATTGATGCAGAGGAGGGGCGAGCAGAGTCAGAAGTTGGGGATGCGAAATCAATGATTCATGGAATGCACATCAAGCCGGTTAGGTTGGATATAGCCACCCCACCACCCTCGTACAAGGTTTTGAAAAACGTAAACGGGTTTCGAGGCACTTTTCCATAGTTTCACGAGGCGTAAGCCTCGAAACGGAATGAGGCGTAAAATTGAGGCGTAAAATTGATTTTTTCACCATAATAAATATAAAATAATACATAAGTCCAAAATACTCTCAAATTTAAAATAACAAATTAGTTTTAAAGTCTAACAACCAAAATCAAAACACATTAAACATCATCTTCAATCTTCATCATCATGACCATGATCTTCCTCATCATCCTCATCTAGCAAACGTGTGGTTGGAGATTTTCCTATATTCAAACATTAAATTATTTGTAACCTTTTTTACCTTCGCCGGTCGGTGGAGCCTCTTCGGTTGCATACTTCCATGCTATGTCTTTTTTAGTCATTTTCTTGTAGCAGAACCTGTAATAGTTAAGAGACAGTATGTATCAGTATAAATTTCATATTACTATAAATTTCACATTGGTGGCATAAATTTCACTATGAATTGATTGGGTTTTTTTTTTTTAAATCTTAACACCTTTTTATGTATTTTACTTAAGTCTTAATAGTACAATAATGTCGTGTCCAATCTGCACAATTAAAGCTTAATGATATACAAAAAGTAATCAATAAGTGTGTCAAGAAATATTTATACGTGGATTCCACCTTCATTAAAATTCTTCATTAATATAAAATTAATTAATTTATGAGTGGGGAGTGTGCATGACGGGCAGGTGTAGAAGCATGAAGAAAGATGCGTACAAAATATTCCCACATACATACATAATAAAAGTCAGACAATCAGTCCAAAATTCATTAATTTATGGAGTGTGCATGGCGGTAGGTGCAGAGTCAGACAATCAATTCCCACATACATACATAATAAAAGTCAAGCAGTAAAATTCTCTCATACATAATATTAAATAAATAATCATGATTTCATTCACGTCTTCTTCCTTGAACTCCATCGCTGTCTCTCCAGTCTCCACATCTCAAATCACAAATATAATTTAACTGTACATCTCAAATCACAATTACCGGCGGATGGGAGGAGAACGGCCGGCGGCGGCGACGGTAGGGATGAGCAGTGGCGGCGGCGACGACGGGGGCTGAGCGGGGCGACAGCGGCGACACTGTCTTCGGTAAGAAATCTTCAATTTTTGAGCGTAGATGGAAAATTGCAGTATAAAACCCTCAATTGATGGATTAATTGGGTTAGGGCTTAGAAAACCAGTCCAATTTCTAGCCCAATTGGAAATGGGTTCTTAATTTCGACTCTAATTCAAAATCGGAGCGCCTCACGTTCCGTTCCACAACGTGCGCCTTGAGGCGCGCCTCGCCGGCGCGAGGCGGAGAAATGGAACGCTCGGCCGGAGGCGTACGCCTCAGAACGGCCCGGAAGCGTTTCGCAGCAAACCGCGCCTCAAAACGCGCCTCTGTTGCGTTTTTTAAAACCTTGCCCTCGTATACCGCACTCCCTAAAGTTCTGTAGCAAGATCATCGGCCAAGAAGTTTGGGTACTCGTAGACCCGAGAGCTACTCACAACTTCATTGCTCAATAGGTAATCGCGCGCCTAAACCTCCTTCCTATGGTGATCAACCCATTTTATGTCACATTTGGCAACGGTGCTAGATTCGAAGAGGATTTGATGGTGCTGTCACTGCCCAATGAGGATGTGGTTTTGGGAATGCAATGGTTGGAGTCCCTGAGAGTGACTCTGATAAGAGTGGGGAGTGGTATCATATCAGATTAATTGGCGCGCCAATACCCTACGTTTTGAGCAAGGAGGGCGCTCCTACACACTGCAGGATTCGTGGGAGGCAACGAACCAGTGGGGCATCCAGAACTCTACAGTGTAGCGATCTTTTACCCTATTTGCGCCCCAACATCGGAGCGGGATGAGGAGATACGAGAATCAACACACCTTGAGGACGAGGTGCATGTTGAACCGGCCGGTATTGATCCAAGTGGCGGCTCCGCAAGTGGCTAGAGCAAAGAAAAATGTGGATCGGAGGATGAGGGAACTAGGAGTTCACCCCTTCTCAGATATAGATGCATAGTTTAGTTCTGGGCAAAATTGTATGGGCCTTAGTTTATCTTAGTTTATTTAACTTGGATTTTTGTGGCTTTGGTTGTCGGCCGAAGTGGCTTGGTGCCTTTTTCTGAAGGTCCATTCAACACTACTTGTAACCCCCAACAGTGCTTGGGGATTCATTGATTAAATGAATAAATTAGGAATTCCGTACGGAGAGTTATCTTCTTCTATAGAAACAAAGAAGAACGGCGCAACAATGGCCCTTCCGCTCTAACCGATCCCATTTCCCCTCACGAAATCTTCCCCCCCCGTACCCGAGTGAACCATGGATATATGAAGAAAATTATTTCTTCTACGTGGTATTAGAACGAGAAGTTCAAAATAAAATATTGTCATGCATCCAGTCACCTGTATATTTACGCCTACTTTTCTGCTGTTAAATGCTGTTCATGGATAACTTTCTATTAACAATCTCTATTTGCTTGATAATTTTGTAATATTGTCGATGTTAATGCAGTGGAATTGCTGTATCAATGGTCATGAAATATGCTGACAACATAGTGAAGGTAAAAACTGATACTTTCAACTTGGTAGCCGACCTGAATGTTTTGAAGCAAGAGTCGGCTGTTAAATTATATTTGTTTATCATTCAATACTTTAAAGCAGTACATTGAAATACTTTCTGGATAGGCTGGAGTTAGAGGTAAAGAATTAATTTACTAGTGATGAGATAGATCAAATCACAAACGTGAAAAAGTGAAGGGTTAAATAAATGCTATGATCATGGGAGATTTAAGTATAGATGGTTGTTGGGGAAGACATCTCATTGAAGATACAAGTTGTCTAAGGTATTCCCTTCAAAACTGGGTTTATCAAATGCATTGCAAGACCTTAAAAGTTGAACAAATAGCTAAATGAGAGTGATTATCATCAAAGGTTCTTTTTCCTGTGAATGAAGAGAACTTGAAGTCCCTGAATCAAGGTTTTAAAAAGCGTAAACGGGTTTTGAGGCGTTTTTTCATGGTTTCACGAGGCGTAAGCCTCGAAACGGAACGAGGCGTAAAATTGAGGCGTAAATTTAATTTTTTCCCCATAATAAATATATAATAACACATAAGTCAAAAGTACTCTCAAATTCAAAATACATGGGATTCAATATTCTCTACAACTAAGATTTTAACTTTTTAGTGAAATACATGAGAATTTGTGGCCAAAATGTCTTTTCTGGAAGAGAAATACAATTAATCTTACTAGCTCATCTAACCTCTTCGTTTTATTAAGTTAAATAATTAATTATACCCAGTTATCTAATAAAGCTTCATGCAACTAATCACATAAAGAAATGTCTAATTTAATATAACCTCTTCGTTTATGGAAGCAGCATTAATATTAATTTCAATTTACGTTGTTTTTTACTCAATTTTGATTCTAATCTAAATATTTTGGGTTGGGCTGACTGAAAATCTAATTAATGTAATTAGGCTTAAGCCCAATTATATTAATTTCATAAGAATTCAAATTCTGGCCCGATAAAAAAGGGACCGCCTCAATGAAAAAACGCCTCAAAGGCGGGCCTCGAGGCGCGCCTCGCCGGAACGAGGCGTTCAGATGAAGCGTATGGTCTGAGGCGTAAGCCTCAAGGCGTTTTTTCGCCGTTTCGATTCGAGGCGGGCCTCGAGGCGGGCCTCAATTGGGTTTTTTAAAACCTTGCCCTGAATTATTGAGTTTGGCAAGAAGCATTTTATGTTTTTGCTGAACTACAGAGGGAAGATGAGAGAATCTGGAGTGATGTCACTAGAAAAGGAGTGCATATCATGGCTCTGTGTGGGATAATCATGGGTAATGAAGCAACAATTTTGTTAAATAACTACTCTTCTTCTGGGTGATATTATGTAAAAAAAAACTTGAAAGAGACGTTTTTGTTATTAATGGGTCGTTCTTTTTTTGAGACCCTCAGCTAATTTATGTTGAAACCTTCCTCTCTCGAGTATGCTACTGCAGTTGGAAGCTCTAGGGAATAATCTTTTATCTGGTCTATTGTCTTCTGTTGAAAAAATTTACATATAAATTTGCAGGTGTATTCAACATCAGTTGCAATGTTGTTGACAGCTGTTGTCTCCGTCTTCCTATTTGGATTTCATCTTTCCCTTGCCTTCTTTCTTGGTTCCACGTGAGTACAATTTTGGATTCTACCATTCAGGCAACCGTATAAGATGATGTAGGCTTACCATTGAAATTTCCTTTTGCAGCGTCGTCTCAGTCTCAGTGTATTTGCACTCCATTGGCAAGCTCCAGAGATAGTAGCAGCTGCAACATTTTTGCGTAAATGCCCTTATAAAATCTCCTACTATAGTGATAACTGATTCTGCTTATCTATGATGTGTTGACAACCAGCCTGTTGTGCAGTTAGGCATTAGAGATTAGTCGAAAGTTGGAGAGAACACTGATGGTCTGAGTTGTGACCCAGATCAAAAGAGATACGATGATGTGTAAATGGGGAAGTTCCTCGTTCTACTACCATATCATCAGTCAGAGCTTCTTTGTTGAATGCTGCAATATCTCCAGTCTTGTGGTTCTTTTGTTCTTATATTATTTTTGTCTAATGCTACAATTATGCCAAATTCATAATTAGGATCTCTTTCTACTGGACAAAAGGATAGAAAATACTGCCTCCATTTTGTAGCTCAAAATATTTCGGCACTAGAATTAAAAAAAAGTTATATTCAAATGTAGTCAAAATCGTTAAGTTAATAAAAAAAAATAGCAATCTTTATAATTCCCTACATAATATAGCCACTTTCAATAAATTATATGTACTTTTCCATCAATAAAACATAGTTTGATCTTAATTATATTTTTGTAATGGGATCGAGTATGAGACAATTCTGATTGAAAAAAGCAAAAAAAATAGATTTAATTGCATACATGTGACGTTGGTTCTGACCGGTTATGATCGGTAGGATCTAGTTGTTGCATCTAGTGAGAGAACCGTTGAATTTCTTTGCGAAAGCAGATCAGAAATATCGGAACCCTATGAGACTCGATTAGAACCTTATGAGAATTTGGTCATAACCTTTATAAGAACCATACAATTCCGCAACATCACTAGTTCAACCAGAATTGGAATTCATGCGATGATGTATGGTCAGAACCCAATTCCGCATGATCAGAACTCGATAGAGACTTGGTCAGAACCAAAATTATTTTGTAAAATTCTTCATATCAATCAATTATTGCACAAAAAATCGAAAAAAACACCTACTATATCTGCAAAGTCAAAAAATTGATATTCTTCATCTGACTTGGGCTATTTTGTAAAGTAAATTATATGGCTTATATTTGTATTTGCCTCAAGTAATGTGGCTATTATAGCAACTCTCCCATTAAAAAAAATAATACAAACCACTTATAATAGGATATGAAGATGTATATATCTAACAAATGTTTCAAAATGAGTTTTGAGGTCCGCATGTTAAATTTTTTTTTATCTCATGCCAATGCAGGTTGCATTATATGTAGGTAAGCAGCATAACTTATAAACACATGAAACAAATATAACTAGTATCCTGTGAGATTATGCAACGGACTGTGGAAGATGTCTCGATCAAGCATTAGGTAGGAAGAAAGAGATAGAAAGAGGGAAAAATATCCTCAAGTATAATATAGAATGCCTAGATGGTGCAGAGTTACGGTGATAGATGAATCCATCCTGTGGTACTTGGATGGAAATGTTTTTAATTGGAAAACTGATTGTACTTGATGACACAATCGTAGAGTCTTCCTCCCAGAAACTGAGCCACCTCTGGGTGCTTCACCTGAATTGCAGGTAAACCAAAGTTAATTTCATTGATCTTAATTACAAATTAGATAGATAGATAGATAGATTAATTACCATGGCAATATTCAAGGAATCGCATCTGAACTGCGCATAGAGGTTAGTCTCTAATCCACGGCCCTGGAGAATAACATCAAAGGTAAAAGTGTGAGATTGAAACCAATGTGGCCAGGTTTTCATTCAGGGTATTTATTCATGTGGGCGGACTCCAAAATCGTTATAAACAGATAAGACAGAAAAATGATCATATAAACTCCATACTCCGTACTAAGTTATATAGGTTGATAATTATAGGGTAATAGCAGTCTAGATTTTATGAGAGGCTGGTATGGCTCTTCAATAAATAGGACAGGATGAGACTTGATTGTAAAGTGTGTCAAGTATACAGGACAGTTTCTAATACAAGTTAAAACTATTAAAGAATCTCTTCGACGGAAATTAATAACCCATCTCTCCCCACCATGCACCAAGAGTTCTGCGCATCCATTTCTTGAAGAATAACATTTCATCACCATAAACTTAATAACCTATTTACTGTAATATTTTCTTAAGAAATAATCAACTTAAGTTGTGCATAACCTATTAGTCTATCTTTTCATAAGAATCATCAGATCAAATTAAAAAACCAACTGAACTTTTCACTGAGTTCAATGACTTCCTACAAGCATATATTTAATATAGCAGTAATATTTATCTAGAAATTCATTGACATTTAAAGAGATCATATTATTTCAAACATTATGCACAACTTAGATAATAATTCAGATGGATCAAAAGCATTACCATTCCCTCCACAACCACAAGGTCAGCATCACTTGCCAGGTAGGCAAGTTCCTGTGATATTCTTGTTAGATCAATAACCTATAATTAATAAGAGAACATGAGCATAACTAGATCAGTTCAAGCACGAGATAAGCTGTAAAGATTTACAAGGAAATAGGTGAGAGCTTCTTACCGGTAAATCGTTACCAGAATTTGCAATTAAGAGATTTGAAGCATCAATGTCCAAAAGTGTCCCATTCTCATCCTTCAGCTATAAGATAGAAAACTACAGATTAAGAACCTAGAGTAGAACCAATGACGTAACTGCTCTACTACCTTGGCTATAATCTCAATTAACTCGGTGTATGTCACATCATTGATAGAAGGCAAGTCATTTGCAGCTAGTACAACCTGGAAAGAAAGCAACAGTCTCAAAATGGGCCATACACATACAAACAAGAAGATGTATTTTTTGAACAACATGTTCACGCCAAAGTCCATTTGATACCCAAGAGAGTTAATGTATTAGTTTCTAACAATGTCCATATCAACGACCAAGCAAACCGCTACTTCAGTAAGACCAGTGTTCTCTGGTATCTCATGGTAGTATCATGCCAACAAAGCACACAAAGACCTTGCTGAGAGCCACAAAGGAATTTCATAGAAAAAATTTCATCATAACTTGACATGTAACTAGTGCAGAATCACTTAACTACAACTGAGGTAACTGCCCTTGCTAGAGACCCTATATTAAATGTTACAGCAATTACAATGAACCAAAAATGTAATCTCAACCAAGTTAAAATCTGTAATAGTTCTCTACAGTTTTAAGGGATTGCAAACCATACCTGAGAACCAAGTCGGAGTAACTCCCTAGCAAATGGCAGTATACCCAAAATGACATCTGCACCCGAATTATCCACAAATATTATAACCTGTGGCATAAATGTTAGGAGTTAGTTGAATCAAACCTTCCTAAATGTCATTCCATCAAAACAAACAATTAAAGATACCAAAACTCAAATATAACCTTTTTCCAGGATCGGCGGCCCCAACTTGAAACAAACTTGTCCATATGATCAATAACCCAGGGCCGAGGAAGAAGGTTCTGACAGCTAGCTTGAAAGGACATACCATCCTTTGCAAATAACTCTGCCAGCTTTAAGATGTACAATAAAAATACTGTTGTTAAGAGAATGAAGTAAGAGGAATCTACTACAAAGAGATAATTTATCTGACTAAATAGGCACTAAAAAGGGTTACAGAAACTGCAAATATCAACATGGTTTACAAGAAAACTAGGTCAACTAAAACTGAGCAACTAAGCAATATTAGGGCAATGGAAAATGTGATATTGCTGAAATGAATATAGAGTAAACATAACTCAGCAGCCCCTGTTAAGAGTAAAGGGGAATTGCACGAACACAACGAACTAATTAATTATAATACCAAAGTACGGAAATGACCGGAAATAATCACAGAGAGGAATGTTCTGCCCTAGCGTGAAAGCCGATCTACTCTTCAAAAGAATCCTAGACGACTTGTTCCTGCCATTTTTATTCTATAACTATGCAAGCCCATGCAGAGCCGATAGCCTACTAGAAAGAAATAATAACTAAGAAATAGACTTCCCCATAACACACACATCACGTTTTAGCAACAATATTAGTGATTGGACAAGTAACTTGTCCTCATCTTTTAGTCTTGGATCGCATCTCTGAAAATCTTGGAAATCTTTATTGGTTAGGGAGAGAATTGAGAGATAAGCGAGAGAGATACAGAGTTTTCTCAATTTTCTGATCTTTTATCTAGGCTCTGAAGGCAATTTATGTAGTACAAACTAAGGCTAAAACCCATTATTAGTATAATTAAAGGACTAGGAAACCGTTAAACCAAGCTAAGTCCATTGCCACTACTACAATTAAAAGAAATTACGAAGGAGCAATTAATAAAACGGATAATGTGTATCTGCAACAACTTCAAATTCATGAATTCCTAAGAAACTACAAGTGTGCACAGCCAAAATTCCGAGACTAGATTGATTGAGAAATGAAAATGCAAACAATGAATGTACGTTATGCAACAGGAAAATCTTGTTAAGGCTATCCTCATAAAAAAGTCTAGATCTCTACACAATTACACCCACCTTTTATGCATTACAGAAAGTCTTTTGAACACTAATGTAATAGCTCAAAACTGATAATACTGCTGCCATTAATAGATAGACCAAAAAGCGGCTCACTTTAAACAATGGAACCATCACTTATGCCAGTTTTGCTATTGGACTAACAGCATTACCAAAGTAATGTATTATAGAGTAATGCTTATAAAAGCATCTATTGAAGAAATAGATAAAATCCCAAAACAAAGAAACCTCTTTCTTTATCAAGAAAACTTCATCAAGAAAAAATACACAATCATACTTCATGACCAGTAGTCCTTAAGTTCCATATTGTGCTGAGAGCCTAATGTACCTGAGCCGAGCCAAGATCAAATATGTTTCCAGCAAAAATCCCTCTAACCAAATTCTCGATGCGTGCAGCTTCGTCCTGGATAGCATCATTATGGCGGACAACACCCTCAAACAAAGATATTGCCTTGGCATTTTCTTCATCCTGTAATAAATCGAATTAAGCCACCAAGTTATGCCTGGAAAAAAGATACAAATGACAAAGGGAACAACGCAAGCTAACAAAAACTGACGCATATATTTCTTGAATCATCAATACGCAAGATGTGCATTTGTACACCATATTAATCATCCGCCAACCATGTTACATTTTTTTAGTTTTTAGACACTTAAAATTAAAGTAAATGCGATTATCATGTGACAAATGGTGGTGTTGTTAGAGCCGAAAAACGAAACGATTTGTGCCCTTGTGAAGAATATATTAATGTTGCTGAGCTGACAAGGAAGTGAGATTTCTACCTTCACCTTCTTGAATATATCTTTAAAGCCCAATTCTCTAAAGATTTGCTCGCGCAGCTGGCAAAGAAGCTGGAATATAAACGGGAATTTTCAGTTAAATTTTGAAGGGCAAGTGGGTGAAAATGGCGATGGCGAGAGATGAAGAAAGTACAATGCAATTAGGTGGGCCACCATGAGTCTCTGGATCCTTCTTCAAATCATCCAGTATTTCAGCATACCTGTGGAGAGAAACAAGGCAGTGATTAAGACGAGAAACACTGCTGCGACATTGAAAGGGGAAAAGCGGTTCCTACCTTTGAGCAAACTTCTCAGCTCTGGCGGGAGCATCTGAAACAGTATCATCGCTCTCAGCGCGTTTACTGCAAATGAATTGATTAACACAGATTTACATTTGATGGTATATCGAGGGGTGATGATGTGATACCGGAAAGAAGGGATGGAATTGGCGAAGAGATTGATCCAAGAGAGCTCGGTGGGAGTGGCTTTCTTGGGATTGTCGGAAGGGAATCGATATGGAATGGTGCAAGCCCTGTAGTTGGACTCCACCAATACCGGCAGTACCACCAGTTCGCCGGAGCTCTCCATTTCTATGCACCTGCAAATTGAGATGTCAATCGCCAAATCCAACAGAAAGGACTACTAGTGGGGAAATGGAATCCCAACACTACAACCGTCGAACAAAATTTCTATTTTTTTCTAATATAGTTATTATTACCATCGAATATGCTATATGGAACCGAATTTTTTGTTTCAATTGGATTTTAACAAAAATGTTTTAATTTGATTTTGGGAGAAAATAAATATCCTTATTAATCCTTTAGTGTGGCTCCGGTTTATTTTTAGCACTGGAATGTGACATGGTCTATATTTTTTGAGAGGGTGCACTACATGTTAAATGCAAGGCGCGCGTGATATTCATGAAAATTCATCCAATATTAATTATGCTGATGATCTTTTTCGTGCTGATGACTTTTTTCCTTTTTTTTGTTGACGAGCATAAAATTTTATTAAATAGACTTGGTCCAATGGTGAGATATTTGCTTATGACTCTTGGAAGTTGAGAAGTTTAGAGATCAAATCGCATTTTCTTATACTTTTTGACATTATATACTATTTCTTTTTATTTTCCATTTCTTAACTCTATTTCTCTCCGCAATAATTTTACAAACGAGTAGATCCTTGTTGGTCTAAAGCCGAGCCTTCAAATGGTAGAAAGGGGGGGGGGGGTTGAATACACCTGAATGCAAATTTCAAACTCAAACGCGAAAGTCAGCTTAGCTGAATGTTGCTACTGAACTAGTCAGTTGGCCAAATAAACTTTCTGGATTGCGTAGGCAGAGATAACTTTCTACTGAGTCTATCTACTGACTTTAGTCAGTGAATAGAAGTCCAGTGTTGGATTTTGTGTGCGGAAGTGTACGACCAAAAAAAATGTTCGTCTCAATTTGAACCCTTTTTTATGCTGATTGTTTAAAAGACAGTTTTATGCAATATGAACAGTAAATAATGCAACAGTTAAAATCGACACAGAATTTTTAAAGTGGTTCGGATACATAGGATCCTACGTCCATTGTCCTGAACTAAGCAGGAGTTCTTATATTAATTATACTGAGCAAGTCTCAGTTGATCTGTTCAATGGACATATACGTTCTTGTTTGCTTATACTGAGCAAGTCTCAGTTAATCTGTACACTGGACAGATATGTACTTATAGTCGTAGTGAATTTACAATTTCAACCGTGAAGGTTGTGTTTTCTCCAACTGTGTAGGAGTTCTTACAATAAGAACAGTTCAGAAAGCTGAACTCCTTCGAGTTTTCTAAGCTAATGATTTTACAATAAGTTTGCTTAGAATAGAGAAAGGGAACAGATTAAACTCTAGAGTGAAGAACTAGAAGGATTCTTTCTGGATGCAAGTTCTTCGCTGGAATAGACTGTAAGTTTGCTAGAGTGTTTGATCGCTTGAATGCTTGTGTTCCCGGTGATTCTTCTCTGCATGAAGACTCTTCTCTATTTATTGCCTCGATGTATGAATAGATCCATTGAAGGGAGTCTAGACAAGTGTCAAAAACGACAAGGAAAACGACCATCTTTATTTTGAATGATACTGTAGAGATTCCCTCATTTTCTGTATGGAAGCAGCTTTTCGTTAGAGTGGCTACAGTGCTGACGGCTTCTCATAGGTCGAGGTTTAGCGAGTAGGTGAGAGTTGTTCAAACTCCAATACCATGCTGAGTTGACGTCCTCTGATTCCTCAGACTTTTTACTAAATTATCTTGTACTTCATTCATCTGAGATATCAGCTCTTGGCTCGAATCCCTGTGCAGATTCAGTGGGTTGTAGCTATCCCAACTGAGTTGTTGATGCTGAGTTCTTCGGCTGAACGACAGATGATCTATTGAACCCTATCAGCTACTGAACTCTAGCTAGCCTACTGAGTTCCTAACATGCTGAACTCATCTAATCTATTACATTATATAAGGTTCATCATTCAGTTAGGGTTTTGAAATCTTCAAATCTTATCATACTGAATCTCATCCCAATAATTTCCCCCTATTTGATGATGCCAAAACCTTTTACATCAAACTTCTACAAAGCAACACTAAGCAGCAGACAAGGACAATATCCTTCCCTTAGCTGAAAAAAAATATATCCCTTTATAAGATCCTATCCATCTATACTCAAGAAGATATCAAGTCTAAACTCAGCTAAACACGAGGAACAAACACAGATAAAGAGAACAAGTGTGTGTGTGTCCTGGTCACTAAAGTGATCAGTAGTGTTGAAACTTAAAGCATAGCCAAATGACGATGAGTGATTGTCGAAGGTTGAAAGAATATAATTTCATATATGATCAAGAGATTACAAGTACATAAATTCTATCTAATCTAGACTAAGAGCTATCAGAGCTAAAAGAGGAAAACAGAGCAAAAACAAAGCAAATCAGCTGGACTTCTTGAATTCTTGCAGTCGTGCCTTAATGTCAGCAGATTTCTTCTTTGGAGGTTCAAGTCCATAAGCTCTGTAGACTCTTCTTCTGAGCTTTCTGGTTTCTTCTTGGTCTTCAACATCTTTGATATCTAGTCCCTTTCTCGCAATGGCATATCCGATCTCTTCCTCAATTTCCTTGGTGCAGATATTACCATCAAGAGTATAAGGAGGAGGGAGAGTCCTGAATTATGGTGCCTTGAGAATTTTGTTGGACTGTTGGAGAGCGATCTGAATTTCAGTATAGACATCCGGATCTGAAATCATCAAGAATTGTTTGAATAGCTTGTCTGGCTCAGATGGATCAGCTACTGTCTGCCAGATGTAAAAACTCTTGATAAAATCAATCTTGATCAGCTCCCACTTCTGATTGATTTTCCAGGGACCCACGTGTCCACCCTTGGATAGAAAATGTTTTTGATGTTGTTACCCTGAGGTCTACGTCTGAAGAATTTTGACGTAGTAGGGACGCTCCTATCCTTCTCAGGTATCCTCTCTCTTGCCTCTTTTTCAGTCCTCTGCCTGAGGGCCTCAAGATCTGCTAGTCTCAATCTCTCCTTAGTAGCCGGAATCTGGCGAGCCTCAGCAGTCACGTCCAAGCCTCTCTCGCAGGCATCTCATATCTCCTTCATCTCAGCTTCTTGTTTCCTTGAAAGTTCACGGGGATAGTCTGCTGAGCTTCTGAGCCTTCTGGTCCTGCTTCTGAGTCACTAGGTCCAGTTGACTTGGACTTAGAAGCTTCAGGCTTCTCAATAGATTTGGACTTTGAGGTCTGAGCGGTAGTTCTGGATTGCCTGGTACTACATATCTATTTTTGGTTTTGGTAGGCACTGGAGATTTGATCTGTATGCCTTTCTTGGCCTTTGTCTTCTTCCCTTCTTCTTGTTCTTGTAGTTCTCGCGCTAGTTTTTCATCATATGCAACCTGCTCATTTGGCGTTCTGAACTTAAGCTTTTTAGCTTTGGGTGGACTAGGAGGGGCCAATGTTTTTCCTTTGCCTTTAGCAACTGACCTGACTAGCTCATCTTCAGTCAGTTCTTCAAAGAATTGAGTCACTTCAGTGACTGCCCCTTCTTCTCACCTTCACCCTTTTCTTCTACCTCTTTGCTAGGTCCTGCCTCTTCAGCTTTTAAGAGGGTCAGTAGTTGTTTCCTCCTACTTCCTTCCCCATTTTTGGCATCATCGAATTGATTAACCAAGGCAGTGACCTTCGCAGTAAGGTCTACTACTGAAAGGTTGATAGATTCTAGTTTAGCTCCAACATCCCCGGCGGCATCAGTATACTCAGTCCAGCGCTTATCATGCTCTGTCTGAACTGCTTTGAGTATATCAGATTTTGAAGCTTCAGCCCGTCGTAGGAATGTTTCAACCAATTTAGTAGTTTCTTGTTGGATAGCTTGGCCGGCGTGAGCTTGTTCCACAAGTGCTTTTGCAACATTTTCAGTGGTAAGATTGTTACGCTCTTCTACGGTCTTGAGGACCTGATCCAGTGCAGAGGCCATTTTATGAGAAAATGAATCTGCCTGAGTCTGCAGGATAGTCTGAAACTGAGTCTTCAGATTAGTCCTCTGTGTGTCAAGTGCTTGGCTGAGGATCTCGTCAGTATTAACAATAGTGGATGTACTGATCCTCTGCACTTCAGATGTCAAGTTACCTAGTTGCAAGCCTCAAATAATCGGCTCCATTTAGAACTCACGTCTTGAGCGAGTAGACGATTTTTATGACCCTGCCGCTTAAGGCACTTATTGATTGATGCCACATTTATGTCCTTAATCTCAGCAGCTTGATATCTGGACTACTTAGGCTTGGGCTGAGACTTAGACGACGTAGAGATGATTGCACCTGATGATGGCGGTGGAGGTGGTGAGTCATCATCTCTGGGAGATTTTCCCTTAGCAGATCCTCCCTGGTCTGCATCCTTGGGTGACTCGTCATGATGTGAGTCAGGTTGAGTCGGGGGCTGAATAGGCTGTTCAGTTGGCCCCTTCTGACTCAGGAGCATAAGCATCGCTGAGCGGAGATCATCCATAGAAGCTATATCCGCTGGCTCTCCGTAGCCTATCTCCTGTCTCGGTGTTTGCTCCTCCTGTACCAGTACAGGAACTGTCCTTAGGTCAACAGTCTCAGCCAAAAGATCCCATTCTAGGAATCTGAGACGCATTTGGACCCTAGCCCTGACTGCTGTCTACCAGATCTGAGTGATCCAGTATCTCAGGAATATGATCCGCGACCTCTTCAGTAGCTCTGAGCTAAGCTATTAGCACTGAAGTCGGGACATATGTGGAGACCTCAGTCCGAGGTATGTCAGTAGGACGATCCGACTGAGTCTCCTCTGAGTGTATCCTTTTGACTTTGTCTATCAGAGTCGCATCCTCTTTATCGGACTCTGAGTCTTGGACGGGTAGTATCTCAGGAATAATTACTACTGAAGGTTCAACCTTCTTCAGTAGTATCCTCTTTTTCTGCTGAGTTGGGCGAGGATCCTGAGTGGATGAAAGTGGACGCTTATCATGAAGTCCACGCCCAATAGACTTCTCAGTTGCTGTCGCATTTAAGAATTTAATATTCTTCTTATCGAAAGAATATGCATCAGCAAAGGCGCTTCACCCTGAGCAATAGTCTGCTATCAAAATCAGTAATTTGCTCTTATAAAGAAGTAAAAGGATTTAGTCGTTGAATCACTCTGCCCCGCGATTAGAAGGCTTAATTGGCAACTGAACTCGTCAGTTGCATACTCAGTAAAATATTGACCTTCGCGTTTGGCAAAACTTGGACTCATGTGTATTTAAACCCCCCCCTCTACACCTAATACTCGTCTCTGGACCAACAGATTTTATCGGTTATTCTCAAAGCTAGCAGAAAAGAAATTGTATATGTTGTAATCAATTCATCCTATCTTTGAATACTATAGAGTTTTAAAACTGACGAAGAACATGAGACTACAAACCACATTCGTAGGACGAAGCACAAAAATTATCAATTTTCTCATAGTGGATAGCAAGTATTGGAATGAGACAGTAAGAGACCACAATGATGGAGAATCAATTGTTGAACTTCTAGAAGATATCGTGCTAAAATATTTGGGAAATCCAATTGCTGCTATTATTAAGTATGTTTTTTTAAAGGACAAAGAAATTAGTAATTCTGCATATTTTTTCTTGAAGAGAGGTATTATGGCAACAACTTTGCATGTAGTTGAATCTGCCAATGAATATATAATTTCACTGACTAAAGGAGAAATCTGAACATATATGAGTTCGGATACCATGTGCAAATCATCCGAAAATAGCACTTTATTTCAGAAAATTCATAAGTCAAAGATTTTAACAGTCTTAGATATTTTGGGATATCGGACCATAAGCTATTTTTGAAACTAGGAGTTTTGGTTATGCTGCTTATAAATATCAATCATGCAATGGTACTCGATTGTGTGGGCATCGTGTATTAGAAGCGAAGGTGATCGCTGGTCAAAATGCCAGAGGCAAAGTGTTAATTCCTAGAATGTTAATGACACCATTTGATGCAAGAATACTGCTCAAATTTCAAAGAAGATAGTTTTTGTTGGTCCGGAGACGATAAGTCAGGTGTAGAGGGGGGGGGGTGAATACACCTGAGCTCAGTTTCTTTTTCTCAATGAAGGTCAGCTGAGCTGATGATTGCAACTGATGAACAGTGCCAAATAAACCTTCGATCGCGGGACAGAGTGAGTCAGCTACTGAGCTCTCTCCTACTGACTGTTGTCAGTACTTTGAGAATCAGTCGGAGACTGTTGTGCGGAAAGTGTGGGGCCCGAAATTCGTCTCTTTTGAAAACACGTTTTAGCAAGTTAAATCTTTTGGCTGTGCGCTTTATAAAATACGTTTTATGCAAGCTTATGATTTTCAAGTCAGTTGAATGCTATGCAATAAAACAGTAAAAGAACACAAGCGATTTAACGTGGTTCGGATACGCAAGATCCTACGTCCACGGTCCTGAACAAGGCAGGAGAACTTGTTGATTATTCTGAGCAAGCCTCGGCGGGGATACCGTGTGCACTGGACAGTTCCCTCTAAGTTATAGTCCTTAGCGACTTTACAATCCAAACCTAAGTCTGAAAGGGAAGGGAATTTTCTCCAACTGAGAAGGAGTTCTTACAATAAGAACAATTCACTAAACGTGAACTCCTTCGAATCTAAGCTATAAATATGACAATGAGCTTAGTCTAGAGAAGAAAGGGATGTAAGAACTCTAGAGAGAAAAACTGAGAAATCTTCTAAGTACGCAAGTTTTCCTCTGGATGATCTTTGAGTGTTCTAGAGCGTTTTTGAACTTGAGCTTGTCCCTTCGAAATTCCGTCTTACGGAGCTTCAAAAAACTTCTCTATTTATAGTTGTGAGTTATGGCATATGTCCGTTGGAGACGACGATGCCACGTGTCACAAGCTTCCAAAGAAAATGGCCATAATTCGAACTTGTTGCAGCAGGGCAGTTAATGCACTGTTCATGAGAGCAGCTTTACTGTGTAGAGTAGGTAAGCGTTGTCGGCTTCTCATTGGTCGAGGTTTGTAGTTGGTGAGAATGTCAGAGTTGACCGTTAAACAACCTCGTATGTCTTCTGCTGAACTTTTCGAAAAGACTTGAATAGCTGGGTCGCTTTCCGTAGGATACAGTAGACTGAAAAGTCTCTGTCTTCTTCAGCTGAATCGGCTGACACGGCATCTACTGAGTAGGTCAGCTAGCGACTGCGAAGGTACTGTGCTTGTTTCTGTTCTTCTGCTGATGACTATCAGCTGGGAGTAGTCTTCTACAGCTGATGCGCTGTCTTCGACTGAGTGGAAGATCAGCTGCTGACTGAAGAACACAAGCGATTACACTGATGACGTGGGGTTCTGAAAAGTATCTTCGACAGAAGATCAGTTCAACAATTACCCTGTATAGGACTTAGACAAAAATAATAATCAATATATCAAGTCTAACATATACATCAGCTAATCCCAACGACACACTAATCTACTGATATCAGCTAGGTTTTGGGATCTTCAATTCCATAGTACTACTATGATTTCCCCCAATTTTCTTTTAACCGAACAACAGCTGAGTATCATCTACTGACTCATATCGAACAATTTCCCCCTAATTGATAATGCCAAAACCTCTACCCTACCTCTACCTCTTAAACTTCTCAAGTCTATAAAAGATGCTATCCTACTGACAACAATTTCCCCCTTACAACATTCTGAGGGAAAAAAATAAAGGAATTTCAATACTTCAGTAGGTGGGAGATAGGCAAAATCAGAGAAACTGACTGTGAGTGTGTGTCAGATCACTTAGTGATCAGTCGTGAAAAACACGATGCAAAGAGCTGGAAGACAATGAGTAATTGTCTAACAAGCAATAGGAACTGATATATATAATCAATGATGTACAAGCTCCTACAGCTATTACAACAAAAATCAAAAAGAAAGAGAAATCACTGCTGACGCTTGAAGCGTTGAGTCCTTTCCTTGAAATCAGCAGACTTCTCAGTAGGAGGATCCAGGTAATAATACTTGTAAACTTTGATCCTGATCTCCTGGATTTCTTCGTTGTCAAGAGGATTGTCAGGCAGCAAACCCAGATGGAAAGCAGCTTCCTCTATCTCTCTCTCAATGTCCTTCGTGCACAGTAGTCCACTAGCAGTTCTTGGCGGAGGAATACGTCGGAAAGTCAGGGCACGGAAGGGAATATTCTCGTTCTTCCATAATCTGTCTCGACCGATCTCCGAATGAGACATCAAATCTCGAGATTAGTTCGTCGAATAACCGATCACCGGGATCGAGAGGATAAATGCGCCATACAAAATAGCCTTTAATAAAATCCTCTTTCAGCATTTCCCAATGGACGTTCATATCAGCCGGCACCCATTTATCCACATGCGGGATAGGAATATTCTTAACATATGGGCCCCTGATGAACTTGGATCCTCTTGGGATCTGCCTCCTCGGATCAGCTGCTGGCTTGAGAGATAAGCTACGCATTTTCGCCAAGTCAGCTATCCTTTTATTTTCACGGAGTGCGGCTGCTCTACTGTCTCCTCGCCTGAGACTCAGACCTTGCAGCGTCGCCTCCCAGGTCGCTTGATCTTCCGCTATCTGCTCAGGTGTTAGAGTAGAAGTGGGAATACTCTGAGCAGTAGCTTGGATCTCAGTCGGAAGAGCCTTAGCAAAATTTGCTTGGGCTTTCTTCTTCTGCTCTTCGACCGACCCGACCTTTTTCTTGCCTTTGCCCCTAACAGCTTTGCCCTTGGGCTTCTTTGCTGCTTATGCTGCCTCTTCAAGCTGACGCTCATGGTCGAGCTTATCCTGCAGCTGTTAGGCAATTTTGAGGTCAAAAGCCTCTTGCTCCGCTTTTGATTTGAACTTATGGACCGGGGAGGAAGGAGGAGTAGATACAGTTGCAATCTCCTTCCCCGGCCTCTGCGGTGGCAATTGTTCAGGCTCAGGCTCTTCTTCTTCTGTCTCCTGCTCAATAAAGTTTGCTACTTCTTCAATGTGAGCAGGAGAAGAGGAGATGGGGGTTGGCTTAAGTGGAAATTCTAGGAGAAGGACCTCAGAAGAGTTCTTATCCTGAGTAGTAGAGGGTCCTTCCTCCTGAGCCCTTTCCCCTTGAGTCTGTGCGGGTTCTTCAGCTGTGGAGGGTCTCTCCTCCTGAACCCTTTCCCTAATTATCTGTACATCAGCTGTATCCGTTTCAGATTTATCTTTTATTATACCTTCCCCCTTTTTGGCATCAGCAGCCTTATCGAGGTTGGTATGGATAGCTGTGACTTCTTTCTCGAGCTTGTATACTGAGTCCTTGATCTGAGTAACTGTAGAGTCGAAGTCCTTGACCAAGTCACAGTATTGCTCCCAGTCCTTCTCTTGAGCTGCCCTAGATCGATTGAGATGAGCAACTGACTCCTGGCGGAGTTTCAGCAGGGCTAGATCATTGGATTCCTTCATCTCCTTCTGAATCTCGTTCAAGGCTTCAGCCTGTTGCTTAATAGCAGTCTGGAGGCTGCTTGTAGCCAACTTGTTCCGCTCATCCATTTGAGCTTGGACTGTTGTGAGAGCATGAGTCATTGCTCAAGTAAATGTTTTGTGCTGAGCTTGGAGCAGCAACTGACTCTGTGCAGATAGATCTGCTTTCTGCGCTATCAAAACCTGCTCGATCATCTCCTTAAAATCAGGCTGCGAAGGAGCCTCTTGAGGAGTGGAGATGCCAGCGGCTAGCTTATTCAGGCTATCAGTCTGCGCCTTCGTATACTTCTCCCATTTGATATGGACGTCTTTGGCGAGAAGTCTGTTTTTAGCTCCTTGGCGTCTGATCGCCTTATTCACTGATTTGGAGGACACGGAACCAATGGGTTGAATCTGGTAAGAGCTTGTTCCGAGCCTTTGATCAGAAAACACGAGGAGTTGCTCCCGACTGTACTTCGGAGCGCCTTGAGCCTCACCTGATGTACCAGGGGGTGGTGATTGGCTCTCCTCATGGGGAGTTGGTCCCTCAGCAGAGCCTCCCAGGTCTGCATCCTTGGGGTTGCCTTCCATCTCCTGATCTTGTTCTTGGTCATCACCCTCATCAGCAGGAGGAGATGGAGGCGGAGCATTAGCAGCAGGAGCTGTGGTACGCAGGCTAAGAAGATAGAGCATAGCAGCTCGAAGATCCTCGAAGGACGCCAAATCAGCTGGCTCCCCGAATCCGATCTCTGCCTGTAAATCTTGCTCCTCTGTCAGTAGATCGATGGCTGACTGAGTTTTTGCAAAATCTATCAGAATATCCCAGTTTAAGAACCTCAGTAGCATCTGAACTCTTGCCCTGATGGCAATGTCAACCAAGTCTTCATGCTCAGCTATCTCTGGAATCTGATCGTGAATCTCAGCTGTAGCACGTAGACGAGTGGTATGAGTTGTTGTCCATTCAGTCTCTTCAGTTGGCTCTCGAATGTCCGACTGAGTGTCATCGGAGCTGATGACTTGAGCTTTCTCCTTGAGGGTGGCTCCTTCCATCCCTGTGTCGGAGTCCAAGGTTTGCTCATCTTGAGGTGGAGGAGGAGCCTGTTCTATGACAGTTATCGGCTGAGCCACAGTGACCTCAGCTGGTCGTGGCTTGATAAGCCTCCTCCTTTTGGACACAGCGGGAGATGGCAGGGCAGGAGCAGCTCTCTTCTGCTCAGGTGGCCCTTTGCCAATTGACTTCTCCGTCGCTTCTTTGGTCTTAAACTTTATCAGCTTAGTGTTGTACAGCTTTGAGTCTTCGAAAGGTGAGTTCCTCTGTATAACACTCTCTATTAGGACAGACATCTTAGTCCCGAATAGAAGCTTACCCGTACTGGCCAACCTCCTCTCGCCAGTGGGTAGAGTAGTGAATTTCTGGGCCTGGGCTTTAATCTGAGTCGTGTAATAGTCAGCCCAGTTCACTTCTACTCCGTCGTCAATAGCCATCATCAGCTGAATCCTTGGCTTGGACAGTTGATCATACGATCCAGCTGAGCTTGTCAGTATGTGCGAGACCACATACGTTAAACCTCTGTACTGAGGTAGCAAAAGATTCCTCGGGAGAGCTGTCTTGAACGTCAGATCACTGCGTCCATAGAACTTTTGTACATAGGCATTGATCTCCCTCTCCTTATATCCGATAGGTGAGATACCAGAATTAGGAAGCTGAAACGCGAGGACTAGAGCCTCTCGGATGTTGAAGGTGTGCTAAGTCGGCTTCCACATGTTCGGATTTGTTTCTCTCATGTATGAGAAGGAAGCTTCTTCTCCTCCGGCAGCCACTGAGTTCCAGTTGAAATACGCTTCTGCCACTTGCCTTGGCAGATGGGCACACGGATGCTTGGTCACAAGGGTCTCCAACCCAGACCTCTCCAGAGCATCGAACATAGGTTCCAGATATGGAATATCCACCTAGCGGAAAGCCATTGTGGGTTCGAATTGAATTCGGATGGCCATGATCTCCACTATAGATTCAAGAGTCTGTACGATCGCCATAGAAATCTGCAAAACAACTTGTTAGCACTTGAAAATAGAGTAAGTTAGTAGCTGTCAACAGATTTGAATACATTACCGAGTATGAGAGCTTGAGAGATGCACAAGCAAAGCAGTTATAAGAAGTTTGAGATGGAAACTGATTTGCGATAAAAGCTCTTAGGATTTGATAATGGCGAAAAGTGAGTAAAAAGATAGAAGATGAAAGATTTTGTATATATTGGCTTGATTGCAAGTTTCAATCCAACGATTGAGTTTTAATCTTCCAAAAACTATGAACGGCTAAGATTTAATGTTATAAAAGGAATGATTACAAAAGCCGCCTAAAACATAGATCTACGTAATAAAGGTAAGTGAGAAGACATGCATTAAATGCGCGACAGACATCATTAATTACTCAGTTTATGCAAATGAAAAGGTTTCCTACTGACCTTTCCTTAAACTATTAATGGCGGGAAATGAATGCACATTAACTACTGAGTGTGAGCGACTGATGCAATAAAAGCAAGCATGCTTCAAAAAAAAAAATAAGTACACAAGATTACGCTGAACTTATCAGCTGAACTTATCAGCTGGTTACCGAACCTCTTCAGCTGAACTTATCAGCTGGTTACCGAACCTCTTCAGCTAAACTTATCAGCTGGTTACCGTTATGTATAAGGAGAATGGTTGTCATGCTGATGACTATGTTCCCCCTTGCTGTGTACAGTGTGACTTTCCCAATTGAGTCACTGTACTTAGTTATCTGACCTGTCGTACTGATTCCTTATGCTGATACCAATTGTTACCAATTGTTGGGCAATGATGTTCTCAGTAGTCGGCATCTACTGACGCATCTCAGTAGGATCCAGTAGACCTAGCTCAACTGATAGTTCTCTCGAACTTGTTCTCGCCTAGTGGTTTGGTCGGTATATACGCCTTTGCTTGTCAGTATGGATCTTTTCCATCCTGATATCCTTCTTCTCGACATGGTCTCTGATGAAGTGGTGTCGGATATCCACATGCTTGCATCTGGTATGTAGGACTGGGTTCTGAGTTATGGCAATTGCACTTGTGGAGTCGCAGTAGATGGGCACTTCATCCTGAGTTATACCATAATCTCTAAGTTGTTGTCGAAGCCAAAGGATCTGGGCACAACAACTTCCTGCAATCATGTACTCAGCTTCAGTAGTGGACGTTGCTACTGAATGCTGCTTCTTTGAAAACCAAGAAATCAGCTTGCTGCCTAGGAACTGACAAGTTCCGGAAGTTGACTATCGATCTATCCTGCATCCTGCATAATCAGTATCAGAATAACCTGTTAGTATTAAGTTATCATCAGCAGGATACCATAACCCAGCATAAGTTATGTCAGGACGGCTAGCTGTTAAATAAAGTAAAGAGCCTATAATAGCTCTATAATCAGTAGAGTTAACAGAAGCTCCCTCTTTGTCTAGATCGATTTTAAAGTTCGTGTTCATGGGGATTTTGGACCGGCTTGCTTTGGAGTCGCAGCCGAATCTCTTGAGAAGATCTCGAGTGTATTTGGCTTGATTGATGAAGATTCCTTCGGTGTGATTGCTTCACTTGAAATCCAAGGAAATAATTCATCTCTCCCATCATGGACATCTCGAATTTCTCTTTCATCATCTTCTCGAAGCTGGCGACATATGACTTCGTTTTCGCAGCGAGAAAATGATGTCGTCCACGTAGATCCGCACCGGTAGAATGTCATCTCTCGACTTTATGTTGAATAGGGTGCGATCTACCGTCCCCCTTCGAAAACCTTTTCGAAGTAGAAAGTCCGATAGGGTATCATACCAAGCCCCGGGTGCTTGTTTTAACCCATACTGAGCTTTCCTAAGTCTGTACACCGATGTCCCTGCTGAAAGCCGGGCGGTTGTTCCACGTAGACTTCTTCCTTCAGTACGCCGTTCAGAAAAGCTGACTTCACATCCATCTGATATACCTTAAATCCCTGATGTGTTGCATAAGCTAGGAAAAGACGAATGGCTTCCAATCTAGCGACTGGAGCGAACGTTTCATCAAAGTCAATTCCTTCTGCCTCTTTAGCAACTAGTCGAGCTTTATTTCTAACGATGACGTTGTTTTCATCTCGCTTGTTCTTGAAGACCCACTTAGTTCCAATCACGTGCTGATGTCTAGGTCTGTCGACAAGCTCCCAAACTTCATTTCTGACGAACTGGTTCAGCTCTTCTTGCATGGCTATGATCCAGTCAGCATCATTGAGTGCATCCTCTATCGACTGAGGTTCTTCTGTAGACAGAAAACAAGAGTAAAGTGAGCTTTCTCCTTGACTTAATCTTGATCTCGTCCTTATAGTTGCTGATGGATCTCCAATGATAAGATCTGAAGAATGAGCATCGAGCCACGAACGCCTAAGTCGGGCTTCTTCTTCTGATACTACTTCTGCACAGTCAGTAGGTGTATTAGGCATTTCAGTGGTACTGTTCTGTGACTGTAGCAATTCAGTAAGAAGGTTAGGATCTACTGAGTTTCCAGGTTCAGGGGCATTTAGCTCAGGAACATTAATCGTTCCCCCTGAGTTTATATTCTCAGTAGAGGTCTCAGTTACCACTGGGGCTTCCTCATCGACCGATGTTACCTGTTGTTGATTCAGTTTGGGAGAATCAACTAGGTCAGCTACGTTGCTTGTTGGCTGAGTCTGAATTTCTTCATCGTCTGACTCATCATCCCAACAATGCTGGATCTTTTCAGCTTTATCATTTAGTCCGAGATCCTGTAGCTTGCTGCTGACATCTTCAGTATTTGACTTTGTATCTTTCCTGTTCTCAGTAACAAATTCATCAAAAACAACATGAGGGCTTTCCTCCACACAAAGAGTCCGATAGTTAAAGACTCTAAAGGCTTTACTGACTCGGGAGTATCCTAAGAATACTCCTTGATCAGATTTGCTATCAAAGACCTTCAACTGATCTTTCCCATTATTGTGGATAAAGCAAGGACAGCCGAAAACATGAAAATGAGAAATAGAAGGAATTCTCCCTTTCCACAGTTCGTAAGGCGTCTTCATGTGTTCTTTGTGTCGGTAGTGAGCGATTACGAGTGTAACGGGCGGTGTCGGTAGCATCGGCCCAAAACTTTGAGGGTAGTCCCGAGTCCGCTAGGAGTGTTCTTCTTTGCTTCTTTGAGTGTTCTCGTTCTTACGTTCGGCAAGTCCGTTCTCGCCGAGGGGTGCGTGCGGTGATGTCTCGTGCTTAATTCCCTCTTTATCGCAGTATGTCTTAACTACTGAGTTTAGAAACTCTGTTCCTCTGTCTGAGCGTATCTTCTTAATCTTGATGTTCTTTTCCACACTGAGTTTCTTCAGTAGATTAGGTAACTCAGTCTCAACATTAGATTTGTTAGCGATGAAGATGACCCAAGTATATCTCGAGTAGTCGTCAATGACGACGAGGGCATACTTCTTGCCTCTTATAGTCACTGTAGAGACTGGCCCGAATAAGTCCATGTGAAGCAGCTGAAGGATTCCATCAGTGAAAGGTGACGGAATAGGTGGATTGCTACTCTTTGTTTGCTTTCCCTTCAGGCACGCTTCATAATTTCTGTCTTTGATAAACGATTCGTTGGGCAGTCCTCTAACTTTAGAGTTCTTGACAAGCTTGTTCATGGTCTTGAAGTTCAGGTGGCTGAGTCTCTTGTGCCATAGCCAGCCTGACTTGTCACCTGATTTAGTCTGTGCGAGCAAGCAAGCCTCAGGTTCTGCGGTATTCCAGTTTGCAACATAGATGTTCTTCCTCCGCGAACCCGATAACACTTGTTTTCCCCTGTAGATTTATCAACAATATCACGTAAAACCGGTGTCAAAGATTACTCTGTTAAGATTATCACATAATTGATCGATCGAAAGGAGATTATGTTGAAGTCCTTCAACATATGTTACTCTTGGAGCCGTGGCGGTCCCAATGTTCGGCGTTCCGTATCCCCTTGTGTAGCCTTTGGTGTTGTCACCGAATTCATCGCGGGACCATCTTCTTGTACGTAGTTGGTCGGCGAGCTCTTCCGGTAAGTCATGTGTCTCGAGCAGCCGCTGTCCACTATCCATGGGTCCTTATGCACCTGCAAAACAGAGGCATTTTTAGGTACCCTTTGGTTCAGTTGGGTCCTTACTGGTTAGTGGGTGATTTTGGAACCCAGATCTGTCTCGGGACCTTAGGACTTCTTCTTCTGAACCTTGTCGGCCTTTCTTCTCCACGAGGACTTGGAGATACCGACTTTCTGCCGATGATTTTGGGTTCGGGCGCTTTCTTCTTCGAGTCTTAGCGCTTCTCCCGACCCCCGGGCTCATAGTAGTACGAGCCGCACCGAGCCGGGTGCTCATACGGTGGCTCCTTGTATCCGTTACGCCCATCTGACCTTCTTGATTCCCCCTGAATTTGATCGCGGTGTCCTGGGGCTAGGACCCTTTGGTCGCTGCTTGTTGCTACTCGGCTGAGGTGCAATCATTTTCTGTTTGTTCTTCGCCTGAGGTGTGGTGTCAGCTGCTTGCACCTTTTCCTCGACGAACCTATCAGCCAGAGTTGCTGAGCTTTTGGAGGTGGAAGCTTCGTGGGTATAGCCAAGGCCTTCTTTCACGGCGGTTGGCCGTTGTGCTCTAAGCATGCTTTCAAGCTTCTCCTTCGCTCCCGTGTATTGTTCGGTCATCAAACCTCTCCGGACCTCGTCACTCCTTCTGAGTGAGTCATAGTCATTCTGCACGTCCGTGAACTTCTGACTGAGCTAGACTATTTCAGTCTCTTTCTCAGAATTGTCCTTGGTCAAAACAGAGATCTGAGTCTCTTGAAGCTGACACTTAGTCATAAGAGATTCAATCTCTTCCTTGAGTCTCGCAACTAGATCCACTGACTCAGTAGAGACCTGACAATCAGAAGAAAGTATCTGATTCTCAGCCTTTACCTGTTCAAGTTCCTGGATGGTTCTGCTGAACTCTGCTCACGGTGAATCCGTTCCTCTAGCGGATCGTCGTAGGCTTGTACCACATCTAGAGGATCATCCGTGACCGAGCACGTGTCTTGTGTCTTTGTGTGAAGAAGAGGTAATAATGTGTTTAGAATTTACCTCGGCCTCTTCTCCGGCCATCGAGACGGTATTCGGCCGACTCATCGAGAAGCTGTCTCTGCGACCTCAACTGCGATGAATGCGGCTTCATCTTCAGAAGAATACATGAATGTATCCTCCTCAATTGAGTTGTCGGATATCTCTCCGGCTATATAGGCCTGCCGTCTCTCGGCGAATTTCTTTCTCCTGGCTCGCCGTTACGCTCTTTGAGCAGCCGAGAGTTCGGGACAATCGTGCGATAGTGTCCCTCCTTCTTGCGGTTGTAGCAGGTGGATGTTCTGCTTTGCTCTTACCACCGTGAGTCTTTAGACGGTGCGCGGCAGCAGACTCCGATTTCCCGCATTCGGTAGAAGGATTAGATTCTTCTTTCTTATGATAGTCTTTCTTACCCGAAGAAGAATCTCGGTTGTATTTCCTCATCTTTCGACTCTCTCCTTTTCCCTCGATATTTGAGAGCCATCGGTGCTAGGCCGGTCGGGGCACGAAGTCTCGGAAGACTTTGCTCCGATGTGGCCACGGCTTTGCTTGAGGAAATAGGATTGGCTCCGGTATTGCGATTGTTGCCTTGAAGGCGTGATCGAACCGTGTGTCACTTGGAGCGCTTAAGCACTTTTGGGGTAAGGCTATGCTCGAATTCCTCCGATTTTAATTCGAAAATATAACATCGGGAGTTAGAGCATTTAGATCGAGCGACGTAAATAAGTAGCAAATGGAAGCCACTACGTCGGGGCAACACTCTCAAGATCTTGGTGTTCATCTCCTTGTTGGTGAACGACCTCCCGACCCATTGATGACATTGACTTGATTGGTGAATCGACACTCGGCTCGTCAATGGTTTCGATGAAGCTCCATTGCAAAGGCATCGAACCTTCGAAGCTCTAGCTCGAGCTTGTTTTCTTTGATCCGAGGGGTTCCATAGCTCAGCATGCCCAAGGCGTCCCATAGCTCTTTCGCCGTCTTGTAATCATGTACCCTTCCGAGGTGTGAATCACTGAGCGTAGTCAGTATGGCATTACGTGCAACTCGGTCAAAGTTGTGCAACTTCTTTTCTTCGGGCGTGAAGGCGCTTTTATCTTTGGGAACCTTAGCACCGGTTTGTGCTCCCACGCCTCCTCCAAAGAGCAAATACTACGGCCGTCGATCATGAGAATGATCGGCTCCGACTCTAGGACATCTGACATGCTGTCGTGGAGTGACGTTAGGTGTGCCTCCATACGTACGCGCCATACCGTGTAGTTCTCTATTGAGAACATCGGTACCATCTTAATACCTGACATATCAGACATCGTAAGAGTAAGAGTATAAGGATGCTGAAAAGATGCTTATGCAGTGAAAACGGTTTTCAGGATCAGTTCGAGAGGACCAGTATTTCAGAACCGGCGATCAGTTGAACACCGTGCGCTCTGATACCAATTGTTGGTCCGGAGACGATAAGTCAGGTGTAGAGGGGGGGGGGGTGAATACACCTGAGCTCAGTTTCTTTTTCTCAATGAAGGTCAGCTGAGCTGATGATTGCAACTGATGAACAGTGCCAAATAAGCCTTCGATCGCGGGACAGAGTGAGTCAGCTCTACGAGCTCTCTCCTACGGAACTTTGAAATTCGAGTGAGACTGTTGTGCGGAAAGTGTGGGGCCCGGAATTCGTCTCTTTTGAAAACACGTTTTAGCAAGTTAAATCTTTTGGCTGTGCGCTTTATAAAATACGTTTTATGCAAGCTTATGATTTTCAAGTCAGTTGAATGCTATGCAATAAAACAGTAAAAGAACACAAGCGATTTAACGTGGTTCGGATACGCAAGATCCTACGTCCACGGTCCTGAACAAGGCAGGAGAACTTGTTGATTATTCGAGCAAGCCTCGGCGGGGATACTCGTGCAGACCGGACAGTTCCCTCTAAGTTATAGTCCTTAGCGACTTTACAATCCAAACCTAAGTCTGAAAGGGAAGGGAATTTTCTCCAACTGAGAAGGAGTTCTTACAATAAGAACAATTCACTAAATGTGAACTCCTTCGAATCTAAGCTATAAATATGACAATGAGCTTAGTCTAGAGAAGAAAGAGATGTAAGAACTCTAGAGAGAAAAACTGAGAAATCTTCTAAGTACGCAAGTTTTCCTCTGGATGATCTTTGAGTGTTCTAGAGCGTTTTTGAACTTGAGCTTGTCCCTTCGAAATTCCGTCTTACGGAGCTTCAAAAAACTTCTCTATTTATAGTTGTGAGTTATGGCATATGTCCGTTGGAGACGACGATGCCACGTGTCACAAGCTTCCAAAGAAAACGGCCATAATTCGAACTTGTTGCAGCAGGGCAGGTAATGCACTGTTCATGAGAGCAGCTTTACTGTGTAGAGTAGGTAAGCGTTGTCGGCTTCTCATTGGTCGAGGTTTGTAGTTGGTGAGAATGTCAGAGTTGACCGTTCAACAACCTCGTATGTCTTCTGCTGAACTTTTCGAAAAGACTTGAATAGCTGGGTCGCTTTCCGTAGGATATAGTAGACTGAAAAGTCTCTGTCTTCTTCAGCTGAGTCGGCTGACACGGCATCTACTGAGTAGGTCGGTGGCGGCGACCGCGAAGGTACTTGTGCTTGTTTCGTTCTTCCGCCGATGACTATCAGCCGGGAGTAGTCTTCTCCGATGATTTGTCGGTGATGCGCTGTCTTCGACTGAGTGGAAGATCAGCTGCTGACTGAAGAACACAAGCGATTATACTGATGACGTGAGGTTCTGAAAAGTATCTTCGACAGAAGATCAGTTCAACAGTTACCTCGTACAGGACTTAGACAAAAATAATAATCAATATATCAAGTCTAACCTATACATCAGCTAATCCTAACGACACACTAATCTACTGATATCAGCTAGGTTTTGGGATCTTCAATTCCATTGTACTACTATGATTTCCCCCAATTTTCTTTTAACCGAACAACAGCTGAGTATCATCTACTGACTCATATCCAACAGTTTCCAATCATTGTCTCTTACGCAATGACTATTAATAAAAGTTAGGGACGATCATTAAGTTGTATGGGTCTGTTGTTGAAGAACCCCGTGTTTACTCATGTTCTTTTTTATGTCTCGGTCTCACGTGTAACAAAGCGAGATGGATTGAAGATTTTGTGTGGGATGATGAAGATGTACATCGTAGAAATACAGAAAATGTTGTGTTAAAAAAAGTCTAACAAAATTTATAAACAAATGCGTCAGTAACCATGGATAACTCGAAAAACACACCAATGGTGTCTCAAATGATCGGAGGTTGGACAACTTCCAATTTAGGTATTAACATGTGCCATGTTCTGAACTCAGTTACATATGAGACAATGCAACCTTTAAATTATATATGTATTTCGCGTAGATTTGTCGGAACTCGATGCAATTTACGAATTTTAGCCAAATAGTAGAATTTAAGGGGATGTTTGGTTCGCAGCTTAGAATCGAATTCAGGTTCAGGATGATTCCCTCCAGTTTCGGAGTGGACCGACTCATTCCAATATATCTGCTTGGATTAGTTGTTCGGATTCAGGATCATTAATATACATGTGTTTAGTACAAATTTTAGTTTTACCCTTAACTTATATAAAATATAAAAATATTAAAAACTAAAATTTAAAACTAATAACTCGAAAAAAATGAAAATGTATAAAATTAATAATGAAGAATGAAAAACTAAAAAATACAAATGAAAAACAGAAGAATGGAATAAAGAAGAAAAACAAAAATAAAAGAATGGAAAAAATAAAAGTAAAACGAATAATGAGAAAAATTAAAAAATAATTTTTTAAAAAAATGGTATGGAATCAAATTTGAGGTTTGAAGTAAAACCCACCAAATAGTAGGGGATTGATAATTCCTAAATTTTTTAATATAATTCCAAAGTTTTGAATATGATACACTTAATCCAAACACCATATATAGGTTTCATACCAATTTTTGATTCTGAACCCCTCTTACCAAACGTCCCCTAAGTTATTATTTTCTCTTAGTGTTACATGTTTAGAACTCCTCAAAATATACATGTTAGATCATTATTCGGTATTTCAAATTGGACTGAAAGAACTGTTGTACCTTGATGATAGTATAAATGTTATAAAGATATGATTTAAGGATTACAATTAGTTCGAAATTTGGACCAATTAATAGTTGATGTCCAAATGTAGATCAAATATATATCAAACGATATGAAACATAAAAAGGGTCAGTCTAAAATCACGAGTACTACACTAATAAAATTAACAATTATATGTTTTCATTTAATATAATTTCCCAGCCTATTGAGTTAACAAAACTACACTTGAATTTGGGATTTCCCCATAAAATTTTAGAATGTCAACTCGGATCAAGCCAAACATACGCGAACACAAAAGTAATTTGAGAGATTGGAATTATATAATAATGTATCATGGTTCTCACGAATTTAGCCTAACATTATGAGTGAAAACATTACAAAACAAACAATAATTTTCACTGAATTAAAAAAACCAACAACATACCTATCACCAAGTTACATCAAATTCACACACATCAATGCAGAGAAATTATTGAATTTTGTCAACCTGAATCCTAATATCATGCGGCTGGTAGCAGACTGGACATCCACGACCCTCCAACTCAGTTTCTTAAAAAATTGACTCACGAATAGATTTACAAAGAATAAACGACAAGTATGGATTACAAAGGACGGGTTAAGCAAGTGGGACTTATTGGGAGCAAGTGAGACTTATTGGATGATTTTTTTAACACCCTAGTTTTAACAGTAAATTAATTAAAAATAATTAATATTTTAGGATGAATGTTGGGATAAGGATTCAGTAGACTTATTTTTAGATTTGAAAATCCCAAAACACCTAGCTGAATGATGTACCTTCGTTTCTGTAATAGCTTAGTTTGAGTTCAGCTGTTAGGAACTCAGTAGGCTAGAGTTCAGTAGCTGCACAGTTCAGTAGAAGACATTGCACTCAGTTGATGGACTCAAGATCGAAGAAGTCAGTTGTTCAGCCGACCACCAACTGAATCTACACAGGAATTCGTTACCCATGCTCTTATACTCAGAAGAATGTCAGTAGGAAGTCACTTCAGTTTAAGGTCCGAAGATTCAGAGGAAGTCAACCTTGATGTTTGACAAGTCTCACCTACCAATCTACCTCGACCAATAAGGAGCCAACATCAACTTATCTTTTCTAACAAAAGTTGCTCCTAGACTGAAAAAGAGGTGGTTCTCTACAGTGCACCTACTCATCAACGTTCAAATTTAAGGAGCCGTTTTCCTTGTCGTTTTGACACGTGGATAGACCCCTCTCCAACGGATCTATTCACAATCGATGACTACATAAGAGAAGAGTCTTCATGCAGAGACAACATCGGGAACCCAAGCTATCGACGCACAAAACTCTTAAACGCTCTCAATCGAAGAATCCAGTGAAGAACTAGCTTTCATAGAAGAACCTTTTAGTTCATCACTTAGATTTATCCCTGTTCCCCTTCTCTTATCTAAGCAAGTCTTATTGTAAGATTCATAGCTTAGAAACCTCAAGGAAGTTCACATCTTTGTGAAACTGTTCTTATTGTAAGAACTTCCTCTTAGTTGGAGAAGACTCAAACTCTTTAAGTTTGAAACTCCTGTAAAAGTCACTACGACTATAAGTAGAGAATCTGTCATGCGAACAGATCACTGAGAACTTGCTCAGTATAAGCTTCAAGTTGTATCTGTCCTACGAACAGATCACTAAGACTTGCTCAGTATAAATATAACAAGTATCATGCTTTGGTCAGGACAGTGGACGTAGGACCCAGTGTGTCTGAACCACTTCAAAAATTTGATGTGTTGATTTACTGTTTTCTTTAACTGATCATACTGCTTAAAACTGTATTTCATCAAACTCAGCATAAAATCGGTTTTTCAACCGAGACGTTTAATAGGGCCTACACTTCCGCACACAACTCTGATACTGAACGATTGTTCGACTGACTCAAGTCAGTAGAGCTGAACTCAGTAGAAGAATTTTTTGCCCATGCGATTTGAAAGTATACTATCTGACTCAGTTCAGTAGCAAACTCAGCTAGAGCTGACTTTCGCGTTTGAGAAACGAATTTGTATTCAGGTGTATTTACCCCCCCTCTACACCTGAACCACGTCTCAGGACCAACAATGAAACATAACCGTATATTTTATTTGAGTTGGTATGTTGTGCAACTATCTCCATGTGGGGACGGGTCGGATGCGTCCCAGATCTATTGACCACACCCATAAGACAATCCAATTAATGATCCATATCTTCCATCCCAAACTTTAGTCACTGGAAATCAAAATAACCAACGAAACTTAATCCCCAAATCTTCCATCCCAAACTTTAATCTCGTTGATCTGGTGAATCCAATCTTTAATCAAAATCAAATTCATATTTAATCTCGATTGAAAAATATTTTCCTCCTTTATATCTTCTACCTCTCTCGGTTGCCATCGTTTCCCTACTGCACCGGGGCCTTGAGCCTGGCATCGGCCGCCTCAATGATAGTGGGCTTAGCAGCTACTTCTAATCTCCAATTCAAGCTCGAACTATTGCGTTCTATCTCCATAAAACAACGCTTCTTATCAGAATTGGGATATACGCTCAATTGAAGTCATGACAAGATTTTAGTTGCTATTAAGGAGGTTGGCAATGTTAAGGTAAGGCTATATTTCAACTGAAATATATTAATGTCATATAATCTTTTTTCTTGTTACAGGTCACGTGTCATGTTTGTCTAGTTCTTTAATTGGTTTGAAAAGATAAAATATTGACAACATATATCATATACTCATTCCATCACATTATTTATGTCATATTTGCTACATTTATTTGTTTCACTATTTATGTCTCATTCTAAAAGTCAACATAAATAAGTGGTCCACAATCATTTAATTATGTGGACCTTACCACTTTATACATTTCAACCACTACTTTATATATTTCCACAACCCGCCTTAATCTCCGTATTAAGTCCCTATGGGACATAAATATTGGGACGGAGGGAGTATAATATGTTGTTGAAGTTGGATGTAATGAGAAAATCCCTTTCAAGTATAATGTTGCTAGGGTGTTGGTTCAGAAATGGTTTGTGTGCTCATGTGAAGGAACACGAAAGAATGAAACCTCAACTTCAAGAAATGAAGAAACATACAAAAGAACATACATCACCCCCACAAATTGCAAGGCATCATTGAAGACCAAATTGAATGATGAAGGTGTGTATGAAATCTTTGAACATAAACGTAACATAACCATACGCTTTCTCGGAAGAATGGAGTTACATGCATCGTTCTCAACGATCAATTGACCATGAGAAGGGTATGCTTATTCAAGATTTGGTATCATCCGGAAAAAAAAACTATTGACTCATTTAGATAAATGATACATGATGCAGGTGGCGAGCACATCCTTAGCCATACAAAGAAAGATCATCTCAATTTTGTGAACTCGTTGAAAATAGATGCAATAGAAAGAGGTGATGCACAGAAGCTTATTGATAATCTACCCCAACATGGTGCTGAAGACCAAGAGTTCTTTTTTAAAGTCAAGTTGGATGATGATGGCAGATTATGCAATGTTTTTTTGGAGTGACTCAATGATGACAGAGTACTACATGATATATGGAGATGTTGTCTTTTACATAACATATGAACTAACAAGTCCAATCTAATTTCTGCAACTTTTGTTAACATTAATAATCATTGGAAAAATGTTATGCCAAACTCCTGTCACATTGTTCACAAATTATGATCAAACAATTGCAAATGGAATACAAAAGACTATGACATTTGCACCAAAATGTAGTAAGTCATTTTGGAAAATTGAAATATGACAAGGGCTTTAATGATGCGTTTCAAAAATGCTTAACATCATATTCAAGTGGAGAAGAATTTTAAAACTGTTGGTGCTCAATAACTAAACGTACTAGTACTATATTTTATCGAGAAACTAATCATGTCTAAATATGAATATACACAACAAAATATATAATCATCTCAAATCTAAGACGTCAACTTTGACAGTTGAGAAGACCAAACAAATGAAACATAAGTATAAACTGCTAGAAAATTATTTGGAGGAAATAGTTATAACATGCTGATTGAGCTCTCTAAGTTATCTTTTAAGTCGACTTAGGATATTGGTATCTTAATACATAAAACAGTAATAAAAGATTTATGTCCGAAATAAAAAAGGGTAAATAAGGACACTTGAGTTGCAGTATGTGAGGTGGCATTATTAGTGAAATATTTTAATGGTGAGTAAAGTAGAGCATATACAAAAAGTAAGCAAATCTTCTTGCCAAATCCAAATGAAATTGGTATGAACAGCAAGATGAAGAGTGATGAGTTTAGTTGTGATTAGGGTTGAAATGGCTGCTCTCCTCCACGCGCTCATCTTCTCCATCCTCTCAACTCCAATGCCTGCCCAGGTTGCCCAATGGAAGTCCGCCTCTGCAACCTACTCTACAGACACCCAAGACTCCATCACCACTGGTAACAAATTTGAACCTCAACTTGCTCGTTCTGTGTGGTTTGCAGACTATTTTGTATGATGTGTTGCAGAGGGCGCCTGCGGGTACGGGGACCTCCACAGCAAGTATAGTACAGCCCTGAGCGGGATGTTATTCGACAGAGGCAGTAGCTGAGGGGTGTGCTTTGAGGTGAGATGTGCTGACCACCCACAGTGGTGCCTAAAGGGAGGCCCATCCATCCTTCTCACGGCTACCGACTTCTGCCCGCCTAACTACGCCTTGCCTGCCGACGATGGAGGGTGGTGCAACTTCCCCAGAGCTCACTTTCAGATGCCTAAGGCTGTCTTCTCTCTCATTGCCTGACGTGCAATGTTCTGGCAATTCAGAGAGGCGTCGTGAGCAGCAAAGTGAGGAACGTCTGCATGAAAGCGAGCCAAGGGTGGAGATGGATCAACAAGATCATAGGGAGGAACAACGTCTGCATGAAAGCGAGCCAAGGGTGGAGATGGATCAACAAGATCATAGGGCCGGTCCATGGAAGTTTTACGTTCGAAGAAAAGTGGGGCCGAACCGGAATTAGGGTTTCAGTTTAGGGTTTGTTTATTTTAGGGCTATTTATTTTAGGGTTACGTATCTTTGGGCATAAGAATTATATTTGGTAATATGGGTTCTAATTTTATGTTGGGTCTATTTTTATGCTAGGGTTAGATGGTGCTTGGAGTAGTATAAATACATAGGGAGTCATAGTATTATGGGCATGCTCTCGGAATCTCGTAGTCGAACTTATGCACTCGGATTTGTCTCAGATTTATCTCGTTTCTGTTTAACTGATTATCTTTATCTTTCGTTTCTATCATATTGACTCAAATTGCGTAGCTTTATTATTTCTGAAATTTATCGTGTACCAATTGGTCCGACCTGCCGGATCATTGCATGGTCGTATTACGCTCAGGTACAGAAATGGGAACCAGTGCGATGGAGAACCGAGTGGCTGCAATTGAAGAATCGATCAGCGTGATCACAGAAGAACAACGCCAAGCCCGCATCAAGACCGACATCGTAGCTGAACAGATTTCGGAAATCTTGGCCGGAATGAAAGCTTTGAGAGCGGATACGCCGCCGCCGAAATCCCACAGCTCTTCCAACCCCGACACTCAGACTCATAACAACACTGGGAACGTGGACACACCGCCTCCACCATTGCCGGTTTTTTCCGGCACCGACCCACTGGGGTGGCTATCTCGGGTGGATCAACACCTGGAACTCTACACCGCTACTGAAGAGCAAAAGAAACAGTTGCTTATGGTCGCCTTGGAAGGCGTCGTACTTAATTGGTTCCGTTGGTTTAAGAGGGAACGGCCGCACTACACGTGGAATGAATTTACTCAAGGCCTCCTTGAACGCTTCGACGAGCAATGTGACGGAACCGCGTTTGCTAAATTAGCCTCAACCAAGCAAACAGGGACCGTAGAGGAATACGTGGACAACTTTACGCATCTCGCAAACAGGGTACCAAATTTTTCGGATGAAATTTTTTTGAGTTTATTCATCATGGGACTTAAGGAGTCTATTCGGAATCAAGTTTGGGTTCTTGAACCCGAAACCCTACGAGATGCCATCCGACTAGCCCGAAAAGTTGAAGTTACCGTGCGTGGCGGGTCGACATTCAATACCGGCCAAAGGGAGTCTCATATACGCCGCCAAAGCGTGCCTTTTTATCCACGCGTGGACCCCCGGGGCAGTGGCGCTACCTGCGCCGACTCCAACATCGACACTAACCAACGTGGAAGCTCGTCAACCCGACCCTCGACTTATACACGTGAGCAGGGGGCTGTCCGCGTTCCTTTCCGTCGCCTCACAGACTCCGATCGCGAGGAATTGCATCGTAAGGGGTTGTGTTACCGCTGCAAAGCACCCTACACTCCACAACATGACTGTCCCATGCGGAGCCTTCGCATTTTGTTAGTAGAGGATCACGAAGAAGCGGATATCGAGCTGGAAGAAATCGTGTTGCAGCAGGAAGGAGAGGGAGTTGTTACGCACGCTGAATTCGAGAAGGAAACAAGACGTGCGGACGCTAAACTTGATGCATGCTCAGCCATGGGAATTTCCGGGCCCCGAACGCTGCGCTTACGGGGCATGATAAACGGCACGGTGGTATCAATTCTTATCGACAGCGGAGCCACGCATAATTTCATATCAAACACCTTGGTGGTAGCGTGTGGGATTCCAACTGATAAACGCCAATGCTTTGGTGTTCGGCTCGGAGACGGCCATAGAATTACTTCCGAGGGCGTTTGTCGAGATCTGCAAATTCGTTTTGCTCCGGGGTTTATAACGGTGGATTGCCACTCCTTTGCTCTAAGCGGGGTGGATGTTATTCTCGGGATTGCTTGGTTGTCGACACTGGGTTTGATGCGAGTCGATTGGGGTCGACAATTAATGGAATACGACGTTGGAAATTACGTTGTGCGGTTGGAAGGAGAAGACTATTTGTCAAGAAGGGAAGTGTCATTTCGCTCATTGCAGGACGAAACAGAGGTCGAGTATACTGCCATGATCTTGAATACCGGGGGTTGTTGGTCGCTGCAGGGAGACTTAGCCGAAGATCATCAATTATCGGGCCCGTTACAAGCTATCTTGAGTGACTATGGGGAAGTTTTTGGAGCCCCGACGACGCTACCACCATGCCGATCCATTGATCACAAAATCGAACTCTTACCGGGAACCCAACCGGTCTCGGTACGGCCATATCGCTACAATCACTTTCAAAAAGACGAAATGGAAAAATTGGTAGCCGAAATGTTGACAGCCGGCATCATACGACCGAGTTCAAGCCCGTTCTCAAGTCCGGTATTGCTTGTCAAAAAGAAGGACGGGAGTTGGCGTTTTTGCGTGGACTACCGCAAACTTAACAAAGTAACGGTCCCGGACAAGTATCCGATACCAATTATTCAAGAAATGCTTGATGAGTTGGCCGGGGCGGCTTATTTTTCAAAAATAGATTTAAAGGCGGGATATCATCAGATCAGGGTTTATGGCCGCGATGTCTCCAAAACGGCGTTCCGCACGCATAGTGGTCATTACGAATTTCTTGTAATGCCATTCGGTCTTACCAACGCTCCCGCAACATTTCAAGCCGTGATGAATGACTTATTTCGACCAATGTTACGAAGGTACGTGTTGGTATTTTTTGACGACATATTAATATATAGTAGGACCCTGCAGGATCATTGCCAACACCTCACGGCCGTATTGCAAGTGTTGAAAGAAAACGACTTTGTGGCCAACCGCAAGAAGTGTTCTTTCGGCTGCCAACAAGTTGAATACTTGGGGCATCTAATTTCGGTCGACAGAGTAAAAATGGATCCAAGTAAGATTAAGGTTGTGCTCGAGTGGCCTACACCAACCACTCTGAAAGCGGTACGGGGATTTCTTTGATTAACCGGATATTATCGCCGGTTCATACGCAACTACGGCATGCTTGCTAAGCCATTGACGCGCCTCTTGGAGAAATCGGCGGGAGACAAAGTAACATGGAAGGAGGAAGAAGAGACGGCTTTTTCGGCGCTAAAAGACGCCACAACTAGGGCACCCGTTCTAGCCATGCCCGACTTCGCGAAACAGTTTGTCATTGAGTGTGACGCGTCGGGCACGGGATTGGGCGCAGTACTCATGCAAGATCGTCGACCAATCGCGTATTTTAGCAAGGCTTTGGGAGAAGTAGCCCGTCAAAAATCAGCCTACGAGCGGGAGTTAATGGGGTTGGTACACGCCGTGTTACATTGGCGGCCGTATTTGGTAGGTCGCAAATTCTTAGTGCGCACGGATCACCACAGTCTGCAGCATTTGCTACGACAAAAAATAACGACCCCGGCACAACAAACATGGATCGCTAAGCTATTAGGATATGATTTCGACATCGAATACAAGCCCGGTGCGACGAACCGGGTGGCCGACGGGCTCTCGCGATAACATTCATCAGAGGCCGAATGTTTGGCAATTAGTGGGCCGGTGTGGTCAGGGGTTTCGGAAATTGTGGAAGAACAAGCACGGGATCCTTTTGTGCAAGAGATAGTTCGAGACCTAGAAGCTGACCCAACAAGCCGACCCGGTTATTCCAAGATTGGAAATCAAGTCTTACATAAGGGGCGGCTACTCATACCGACGACTTCACCGTGGATTCCAAAACTCCTACATGAATTCCACGACACACCATTGGGTGGTCACGCCGGAGTCTTACGCACCTATCGCCGATTAGCGTCAACCGTTTATTGGAAGGGCATGTTTGGAGTGGTTCGAGATTACGTAGCGGCATGTCTAATATGTCAAAAATCGAAGTACGAAGCACGATCACCCGCCGGGCTACTTCAACCACTTCCGATACCTAAGAGGGTTTGGGAGGATATATCGATGGATTTCATTAGTGGTTTACCATCGTCACAAGGTTGTACATCTATCTTAGTAGTGGTTGATCGCCTCTCAAAATATGGCCATTTCATAGCCCTCAAACCGCCGCTCACAGCACACCGAGTAGCCGACAAGTTCATTGACACTATTGTACGGTTACATGGGATTCCCCGGACAATTGTTAGTGATCGAGATCCGCGATTTATTGGTGCCTTTTGGCAAGACCTATTCGCTGCCCAAGGTACGCGGTTACACTTTAGTACGGCTTATCACCCCGAAACAGATGGTCAAACAGAAGTATTAAATCGGGTATTGGAGACCTATCTACGTTGTTTTTTGTCGGAACAACCGCTAAAGTGGGTTGGTTGGTTAGCATGGGCGGAATTTTGGTACAACACGGCATTTCAAACCGCGAGTAAGGTAACACCGTTTGAGGTAGTTTACGGATACTCACCGCCCGTTATAACACGATATGCGCAAGAAGAAAGTAGGGTGGATTCGGTCGGCGTAATGCTTCGCTCCCGAGATGAAATTTTATCACAACTTAAATGGAACTTGTCACGAGCTCAAGATCGCATGCAACGTCAAGCAAACCGCCACCGTCGAGAGCTGGAATTTAAGGAGGGCGATCGAGTTTTTCTCAAAGTCCGAAGTTACCGTCAAACTTCGTTGGCTACTAGAGGATTCACAAAGTTGTCTGCCCGATTTTACGGTCCCTTCGAAGTGGAATCTCGTGTGGGTAAGGTTGCTTATAAATTGATATTACCCACGTCGGCTCGCATTCATCCTGTATTTCACATAAGCCAACTTAAACCGGCGGTCGGCAACCATCCAATCGAAAAAAAATTTGCCCCCTTCTCTCGAAATGGATGTTGGGGACGTATTCGAACCGGAGTCCGTTTTACGTTGGCGTAAACGTTCCACACCATCCGGGTCATGCACGGAAGTATTAATTCAATGGCGCGGGCAGCCGGCAGAAGATGCTACTTGGGTGGATAAGGAAGAGATTGAAGCACAATTCCCAACTTTTAGCCTTGGGGACAAGGCGGTTCTCGAGGGGGAAGGAGTTGATGTGCAGTGTTCTAGCAATTCAGAGAGGCGTCGTGAGCAGCAAAGTGAGGAACAACGTCTGCATGAAAGCGAGCCAAGGGTGGAGATGGATCAACAAGATCATAGGGAGGAACGTCTGCATGAAAGCGAGCCAAGGGTGGAGATGGATCAACAAGATCATAGGGCCGGTCCATGGAAGTTTTACGTTCGAAGAAAAGTGGGGCCGAACCGGAATTAGGGTTTCAGTTTAGGGTTTGTTTATTTTAGGGCTATTTATTTTAGGGTTACGTATCTTTGGGCATAAGAATTATATTTGGTAATATGGGTTCTAATTTTATGTTGGGTCTATTTTTATGCTAGGGTTAGATGGTGCTTGGAGTAGTATAAATACATAGGGAGTCATAGTATTATGGGCATGCTCTCGAAATCTCGTAGTCGAACTTATGCACTCGGATTTGTCTCGGATTTATCTCGTTTCTATTTAACTGATTATCTTTATCTTTCGTTTCTATCATATTGACTTAAATTGCGTAGCTTTATTATTTCTGAAATTTATCGTGTACCATTGCCCACCCCACAGCTCAAATAGTTCCAATCCACTACAGAAGGTAGGCATATCAAAAGGATTAGACTTATTATAAACTTGCTCTGATTTTCAAGAAAGTATACCTATCAAACCTGAACAGGGCCACATGCCAAAGAGATGGTGGAATTCTGTTCACAATCAAGGGCAGTGCTTTCTTCATGCAAGTCTTGATCAGCAATGTGGGGTTGGATGGGGAAGTTGTGGCGGTGAAAGTGAAGGGATCGAGGACTGGATGGATTCCGATGGGAAGGAACTGGGGACAGAACTGGCAGTGCAACATCGACCTGGCTGGCCAACCCCTATCCTTTGAGGTCACTACAGCTGCTTGGAAAACACTAACATCTTACACTGTTGCACCACAAAACTGGAAGTTTGGGCAGACATTCATAGGCAAACAGTTCCAGCGCTCCTGACCAAGTTTGGAGAAAGGTAGGCAACCATTTTTTATATTGGGAAACAAGAATACATGTAAAACCTCTTGTATAATGAATCAATAAATCATGTCATGAGTGTGAATTTTGAGCTCATTTAAGTCTCTTCCTCCTCTAACAAATCCCAAAAAGGTCCATAATGTTTTAGAGCATCCTCTTGTATAACACCTAAAACTTCCACTTCTTCATTTGCTGTTAAGCCGTCTATTAGTATTTTGAACGTCACTTTGTCTGGCTCGCACGATACTGATTTCATCAAGTAATAACACTCCAATGACAATCCAGTGAGATTCAAACTGGTTAAACTTTCCAGCAATGCATTAAAACCATGAACATCTGGAGTGATGTTAGTTTCAGCTTTGAGTTTCATAATAAGTTGTCGAACCTCTTCGGGCATTTCGTTGGTGCCAAGAGCTGCAACCATTTCAGAATACAGCAGTAACTGAGGCTTATACCACTCCTCTTTCCTTACATCCTCAAAAACCTAGAAAATAGAGAATTGACAATTTCAAAAACTAGTAGAATAAAGGGTTCAATATTGATCTTACCATATTTTCAACTGATTTCTAGATAGCAAAGCAAGAGTTACGAGTAAAACAAACCTTTAAGGCTAAGTGACACTGGTTCTGGCGAAGGAGTTCACGGAGAACTGCAATCATGTCAGATTTCAATAAACGCCTGAATTTGGCGGTGAAGGCTTGTTGGAGAGAAGAGTGAGAGTGATTGGCAGCCCGCTTGAGGGCTTGAACTGTTTGGATAGCCTCAATGCTCAGATTTCTCCCCTTCTGGAGGGGCTTTCTGTTTTTACTTCTATCTCTCATTGAAATCATCATCGCTCTCTTCCCACTTTTCTGCAATAATTTCGCCTCAAATCCTCCTACTCCTCGTATCTGTGTTATTAGCGTTAAACTCTTCATCCCTTCCCTTCCACACAAATCCAAGTTCAAATCTTCAGCTGCGTAACCAGGAAAGAGTACATCGGGAGAAAGTGCGGAGAATTACGATATGGGCCTCGGAGACTTGGGCCAGAGGTATTTGCTAAAACAGATTATAAGGCCCACTCCAGCGCAACCAACGTCATCTAATCTTCTTCTTCTTCGTCTTCTGAAGAATTAGTTGGTAGAAATGGGGAGTTGTCTTGTGGGTTCGCCGAGTGCGTGTCTTGGGATGAGGATTGGTGTAGTTCCGGAGGCTCCCTCTATGCTGTTTCTCCGAGGAAGACGATTTCTGGTGAGGACCTTTAAAATCTCGGCGTCGTCCTCTCCAATTCGAGTGCGTTTCGCGCCCTCCCCTACCGGGAATCTGCACGTTGGGGGCGCGCGTACTGCTCTCTTCAACTACTTGTTCGCGCGGTCCAAAGGCGGCAAGTTTGTGCTCCGAATTGAAGACACCGACTTAGAAAGGTCTACTAAGGAGTCCGAGGAAGCCGTTCTTCGTGATCTCTCCTGGCTTGGCCTTGATTGGGATGAAGGTTACCACCTTTCAATTTGTTTTCCCCTTAGAAAAGTAATATTTAGCTTGTTCAATGTAGCTAGCAATTCAAGTTCAAATCCGCTTCCAATTTTACTGGTTCTTTCTTCACTAGGGTGGCATTTCCTTTCCATCTGCTGTTTAACTGTTGCTTGTGGAATTGATATGCAGGCCCAGGCATTGGTGGCAACTATGGCCCTTATCGTCAGTCTGAAAGAAATGCTCTTTACAAGGAATATGCCGACAAACTCCTCCAAACTGGTCACGTCTATCGCTGTTTCTGCTCCAACGAGGTGATCTTCGCTCTATCTGCTTCTTTATGTATGCTTGGTTGTCTGAACTATAACCGTTACACCTATCAGGAGCTTGAAAAGATGAAGGAGAGTGCAAAACTCAAGCAGCTGCCTCCTGTCTACTCTGGCAAGTGGGCTACTGCAACAGAAGAGCAAGTGCAAGAGGAGTTGGCAAAGCAGAGGCCTTATACTTACCGTTTTCGAGTACCTAAGACAGGAAGTTTGAAAATTGACGATCTCATCCGTGGTGAGGTATACCTTGACTGCTCCACCAGCCTGTAAAATATTGCTTCTGTTTCTTATCTGTGGTTCTCTTTCTAAAAAGCTTAATAAGTAGTATCAATTTAGTTCTTGAATATTTTAGGCTAGTGCATTAAACATATAACCATGCAGCTACTTGAGTAATTCTTAGGATGTGGTAAAACTTATATAACTTCCTCTTCTCTATTCAAATGATGTAGTCGCAAGCTCAAATGCTCATAGGAAAGCAGTCCAAGAATATCTATCTTTAATCTTTATGCACTACTTTAAAAATTTATATACCAGATGACATCAAGGTCTTGTGAATTATTTAATACTACTAAAGGGCTAGTCAATAAACCAACATTGTCGAATGCTCTCCAAGATATGAATTTGTTCAAAGGATCAGAGTGTCGGGAAGCTGCATTGGCTATTTGCAATAGCCAATATTGGGACATTTAAAAATATGATTAATATATGACCTGTTATAGGAGCAGTAATTAGTGAATATGGAGCTGCATTGGCAGAGTAATCTTAAATGTGAAGAAAAAAATCTGTAATACTCAAATTGATCAAATATTTTGTTGAGCACCAGTAATTCTTTCCCTTTTTTTTTAATTTGAAAATCCAAATATTTTGAACCGTTGGCGTCAGCCTGAACTAGTTGCTTTGTTACACCCCGAGATGACGAAGAAGAGAAGGATCTCGGAGAGCGATCGTCGGTCGGGGAAACAGAGGGTTTGGAAGAAGAAGAAATTAATTTAGGAATGTTTGACAGTGTGGAAGAGCTGAACGATTTTGTTGATAAAGAGGAAGTGATCGCAACCGTCGATAAAATAAGTGACTAGATGAGAGCCACTGAGATAAGAGGCGGACGTGGCCATCCACGTGATATCTACTATCTATGTTTTTAATATTAAGTTGTTTGATTAGGTCAAAGTTTTGTTGCTATATAAACCTATGCTGCGAATTATATGATATCAAGAAAAAGTTTATCTCTCTATCCCTTATTCTCTCCGCCCCTTTTCTCTCGTATTCTGCAGTCTCTCTCTATCTGTTGCATTAATCCTTTGTCCGAGTTTTCAATTACAATTTACAATTCAGTTCGTTAATAAATTTGTTACATCCGCCGGCTGGGGTGTTTCAGTGGTATCAGAGCGTTCCTTCCGATGGCCGCTTCTGGGCTACCTCCAATTCTCGAAGATGGCCAGTTGGACTCAGAAGAAATCGTGCTCCAACCTATAGAGTTTGACGAAAAAACAAAGATGTTAGTGGATGTGCTTAATAACAACATGAGGCAGCAATTTGCAGATAATAATCGTAATCTTACGAAATCGTAATCTTACGAACAATTTAACAGGTATGATCAACAACTTATCCGATCGAATGGATTTTATGGAATCTCAATTTAATTTGGGGTCTAAACAAGGTATGGCTACGGGTAGACCCTCCACTCCTCATTATGCAAACCCCTTACCTAAAGGAAACCCTCGCTCACCCCCGGGATTCAAGCCGTACGGGAAGGGAATTGAGGAGGGAAGTGGATCAATATTTGTGGAGAATTCAAGGACGGCAGGAACATCCTATTTGGACATGCCTAGATTCCAAGAAGATGTCCGTCCTTCAATATTAGGTAGTGGGGGAAGATTGGGAATGAACACACAATCAAATTACCAAGGATCAATGGGAGGCATGAGTAGAGGGATTGGGACCAGAAATTATTCACATAATTCGGGAAGTGCCTCAGGAATATTACCTACGGTTGCTAAAATAAGTTTCCCAAAATTTGATGGAAGTAGATCCCGATCTTGGTTAATGAGGTGTAATAGCTATTTTTCTATGGTGAATATCCCAGAAGAACAGAAGGTTGCTTTTGCTTCCATGCACTTTGAAGGAAAAGCACTGGAATGGTATGATAATTTACCCTTGAAGGGTGATGAGTTGATTTGGGCACAATTTGTGCGCATGATTTCTACTAGGTTCCAGGACTTGCAGGCTAGTAAAGCTATAGGGGAGTTACATAAACTCAGGCACACTGGTTCTTACGATGATTATGTAGAAAGATTTGAGGAGTTGAAGGTTTTTATCGTGCACAATAAATCTGGGGAGTTTGATGAAGATTATTGGGTTGCAGCTTTTGTGAGTGGGACTGGACAGAGACATACAAGCAGGTTTGGATATGCTACACCCTAACACTCTTGATTCAGCCATACATTTGGGCCGACAACAAGTGCATTTAAATGAATCACTCTTGAGGAAATTAAAGGAATTCACTAGAGGAGTAACTGTCAGCAACCAGCACAAGAAACAGGAGCCTAAAGTTTTCCAGAAAACCGAATACAAACCAGTTCAGAAGGCTGTTCAGAAGCCATCACAGAATCCTAAACCAGGTTTCAAGCTACTCACTCCCCTGGAGATGGATCAAAGAAGAGCAAAGGGTCTTTGCTATAATTGTGATGAACAATTCACCCCTGGCCATAGATGCAACAACAAAATTAATTTCATGATAATGTCTGTGGAAGAACAGGGTGAGTTCTTGAATAATATGGAAATAGAATCTAAAGAGGAAGACTATGGTGATGCTAGTGAAGAATTGGGAATGACTATAGTCACCCTTGGATCAATGGAGGAAGAGTCAGGGAAGAGTATTATGAGGCTAATAGGAAGCTCTAGTGGAAATTTTAGTGGACACTGGGAGTTCACTCAGTTTCTTAAATTCAGAACTGGCACAAAGCTTGGGTGAAGAGTTTGAACCAGCTAGATCACTTAATGTCTTGGTGGCTAATGGCAACATTATGATGAGCAATAAGAAGGTAAAGAACTTTAAATGGAAAATGCAGAACCATAAGTTTACCTATGGTATTAGACTGTTGCCTACTGCGGGGTATGATTTAATTTTAGGTAGTGATTGGCTAAAGAAGGGGTCACCAATCATCCTTGATTATGAAGATAAATTTTTCTCTGTGATGCATGGTGGAGTGAGAGTTTATATTAACACAGCAAGGGGAAAAGGAAAGCTCACCTCCCACCACGGCAGCATCCATTTATCAGCTGCTGCAGACAAATTCTTCCACTCCAGAAGAATTCCTTTTACTAGCAATGGAAGAAGGAAAGGATTCAAATAACCCTCTCATGGATTCATTACTGGAGTCCTACCAGGATGTGTTTGAAACACCTAAGGGGTTGCCGCCCCTACAGAGGAGTGGAGCATAAGATTGTACTTCAACCGGTAGTTGCCACTAAGCAACAATACCCCTACAGGGGTGTCGCATGCACAAAAAGCAGAGATTGAGAAGACTGTGTCAGACTTATTGGCATCAGGAGAAATACAGGCTAGCAAGAGCCCATTTTCTTCTCCAGTCTTATTGGTGAAGAAGAAAGATGGAACCTGGAGAATGTGTGTAGACTACAGGTATCTAAATAACTTAACTGTGAAGCATGATTATCACATTTCTATTATTGATGAGTTATTGGATGAGCTTTATGGAGCTAAATACTTTAGTAAAATTGATTTAAGATCTGGTTATTTTCAAATACTCATGGATCCTGCATCAAGGTATCTGACTGCCTTTAGGACCCATAATGACCACTATGAGTATTTGGTTATGCCTTTTGGGTTGTGCAATGCACCTGCTACATTTCAATCATTGATGAATCAGGTGTTTGAGAAGAAATTGAGGAAGAATGTGTTGGTGTTCTTTGATGACATATTGGTTTATAGTGGTTCTTGGGAGGAACACTATCAGCATATGAGGGAAGTATTAGACATATTAAGGAAACAGAAGCTCTATGCAAAGATGAGCAAATGTGAGTTTGGGAAGAAATCAGTCACCTATTTAGGGTATATCATATCCCAAAATGGTGTCTCAATTGATCCTGAGAAAGTTACAGCAATGATGGAATGGAAGGTGCCTACCAATCTGAAGAACTTGAGGGGATTATTGGGATTGACTGGCTACTACAGGAAGTTCATTAAGAACTATGGAATGATCAGTAAACCCTTAACTAATTTGTTGAAAAAGGGGGCTTTTGTGTGGGGATCAGAGGCTGAGAGGGCTTTTCATAAACTGAAGGAGGCCATGGTTACAGCCCCTGTTTTGGCATTACCTGACTTCACAAAAGATTTTGTTTTGGAAACTGATGCATGTGGTACTGGAATAGGTGCTGTATTAATGCAGGAGGGCAGACCCATTGCTTACTTAAGCAAGGTCTTGAATCAAAAAAATCAGGCTTTGTCAATATATGAAAAAGAATTTTTAGCTATTCTCCTAGCTGTTCAAAAATGGAAGGGATATCTACAAGGAGGACATTTTATTATCAAAACTGATCAGCAGGCACTGAAGCATCTACTAGATCAGAAGATCACAACCCCATTACAACAAAAGTGGATCCCAAAACTGTTGGGATATGACTACTCTATACAGTATAAAAAGGGTAAGGAGAATGTTGCAGCTGATGCCCTATCCAAGAGGGATACCAACCAGTGTATGGCCATCACTAGTGCCATACCCTTATGGGTAAAGAAGGTGTCAGAAAGTTATGCTAAGGACCCTCAACTGGCCCTTATTATTTCAGCTAAAATGGTTGACTATGCTACTTATCCAGATTATACTTATACAGGAGATCTCTTGAGAAAACGTGGAAGAATAATATTGGGTGATGATAGAGACTTGAGAGAAAATATCATCAAGGAATTACATAATTCAGCTGTAGGAGGGCACTCTGGTGAGGAGGGAACATACCAGAGGGTGAAGAAATATTTTTCATGGAAGGGACTAAGGAAGGAAGTGATAGAGTGGGTCCAATCTTGTTCAGTTTGTTCAGAGAGTAAAACAGAGAGATGTCCTAGCCCAGGTCTTATTCAGCCCTTATCTATACCTACTCAAGCTTGGTCACATATCTCAATGGACTTCATAGAAGGGTTACCTAAATCACAGGGGAGGACTGTGATCTTAGTGGTGGTGGACAGACTCACTAAGTATAGTCATTTTATTGGGCTAAGCCACCCTTATACAGCCCCTACTATTGCTCAGGTTTTTTGGATCACATAGTAAAATTACATGGACAACCACTTCATATTGTCACCGACGAGAGACCCCCTGTTCACTAGTGTTTTCACGGATCGAATTGTTCAAACTATTGGGCACTAAACTAGATATGAGTTCGACCTACCATCCACGATCGGATGGGCAAACAGAACGAGTAAACCAATGCCTAGAGACCTATCTCCGGTGCATGGTCAGACACAATCCTAGGCAATGGCACAAATGGTTGTCTCTGGCCGAATATTGGTACAATACCAATTATCATTCGAGCCTGAGGATGAGTCCATTCGAGGCTCTCTATGGATATAGTCCTCCTATATTCACTACAGGACCATATCCTAGGACGGATTCTCCTGACAGTCTGCAAGTCGCGGAGGAGAGAATGCGAATTCAAAACACACTACAGGAGAACCTCGGGAAAGCTCAAGACAGAATGGTAAAAAATGTCAACAAACATCGAATTGCTAGGCAATTCGATGTAGGGGAGAAGGTGTACTTAAAATTACAACCTTTCCGCCAAAATAGTGTTGTGCTGAGGAAAAATCAGAAGTTGAGTTCGCGCTATTACGGACCCTATACAATAACGGAGAGGGTCGGAGAAGTATCTTACCGTCTGGATCTGCCGGAGGGCTCACGGATCTGGCCCGTTTTCCATGTATCTTTGCTGAAGAAAGCTGTCAGTCCGGAAAAATTTCACTCAGCTACCCTGCCTGCCCTCAATCCAGATGGGGGTGTTGCTTTCACACCTACCGTCAAAGGAAAACGAAGTAAGACGACTAGAAAGGGAAGAACCATACATTCATTTCTAATAGAGTGGGATTTTCAAGGATTAAAAATCAAAACTTGGGAGTAGAAGACTTATCTGGAACGACTTTATCCGTGGCTACAATCTTGGGGACAAGGTTGTTTTGAAGGAAGGGGTATTGTTACACCCCGAGATGACGAAGAAGAGAAGGATCTCGGAGAGCGATCGTCGGTCGGGGAAACAGAGGGTTTGGAAGAAGAAGAAATTAATTTAGGAATGTTTGACTGTGTGGAAGAGCTGAACGATTTTGTTGATAAAGAGGAAGTGATCGCAGCCGTCGATAAAATAAGTGGCTAGATGAGAGCCACTGAGATAAGAGGCGGACGTGGCCATCCACGTGATATCTACTATCTATGTTTTTAATATTAAGTTGTTTGATTAGGTCAAAGTTTTGTTGCTATATAAACCTATGCTGCGAATTATATGATATCAAAAAAAAGTTTATCTCTCTATCCCTTATTCTCTCCGCCCCTTTTCTCTCGTATTCTGCACTCTCTCTCTATCTGTTGCATTAATCCTTTGTCTGAGTATTCAATTACAATTTACAATTCAGTTCGTTAATAAATTTGTTACATCCGCCGGCTGGGGTGTTTCATGCTTTTACATTTCATCTTTTATTTGCATCACAATATTTGATTTGATTGGAAATCAAATTTTTGATTAGACTTAATTCTTCTGTACCATAATTTAGTTACTCTTATAGCGTGATGCTTCTTACTATATACCGAATTTCCTGCCTATATTGTTGAAAGGAATCTTGCCCAATTAATCAGAAGAAAATTAAAACAAGTACCTTGTATAGTTGTATTATTGACTTGCATTTTTTAGATTATTGAACAAACCATAACATTAACTTACGGTACGCGTCTGTTTATACATTATTCTAAACATTTTTTAAAAAATCCCACTTCGATTCACACCTCAAGTGAGGCTACGGAAAAATGCCTCAAAGGCTACTCTTCTCCTATGTTGTTTATTGCCCCGCCTAGGTTTGTGAGGCTTGCGCCTCGGTAACACCTAGTATGAGGCTTACGCCTAAAATCTGGATCTTATGAAGTTTTTGTTGTGTTTCTCAAAATATTCTTTATGGGAAATTTAGCATAATACTACAAATCTGAAAAAAAAATTCAAAATATATTTTTACCGCTGGTCTGCTATCATCTATTTAGACACTGTCCTCTTGAAACATAAAACAAAGACGCATAGTTGCTTACCTGTAATACCAAATGATTTTATTTCTAAGTCTATGCTTCTGAACATGATTATTATAACATATAAAATTAGTAACTCAAAATTTTATTTAATCATGTTTGTTGCTTGATTTTGTTTAATTAAATTTGTCGGTGAGGTTTCCGACTGGGTTCTCCTTGAGGCTTACAACTCGAAGTACTGTAGAGAAACAAAGGTTCCTAATTAATTTTTTAAAGTATTGATTTTAAACTTGAAAAGAGATGGCCTCATGCGAAGCTTTGCAGCTCAGGTGTAACAATAATGCTAAATAGAAAAGAAATCTTAGGAAAATAGTTCTGGTCATGGAATTGTTTAGATTCATTATCTGAGTTCTCTCTTGTAACTACTTGTTCAAGTACTTGTGACTGAGGTCTTATCATGCTTCCTGTTCTGTACTAACTTTGTTGATAGTGTCGTGAAGGTAAGCTGGAATCTAGACACTCTTGGAGATTTTGTGGTTATGAGAAGTAATGGGCAACCTGTGTACAACTTTTGTGTAACTGTCGATGATGCTACCATGGCTATCTCACATGTTATTAGGTGAGTATAGAAACCTGATACAAATTTGTTTATATTTGTCTAAGCATTAGCGTAACACTTGATCATTGTATTCCAGAGCAGAAGAGCACTTGCCGAATACTTTGAGGCAGGCACTGATATATAAGGTATCAGTGGAGTCCTTTTCTGTTTCTGTTCCTCTTTCCATTATGCAACAAGTTTGGATCCATTTTATTGATTACGTTGTGCTTTTCAACTCGTAATGGGCTATGGGATATTGTTTGAATGTGGATAAAACACACTAATGAGGTGGATACATTTTATCCAAAAACAGGCCCTGGGATTCCCAATGCCTAAATTTGCACGTCTCTTTAATTCTTGCACCTGATAGAAGCAAACTCTCAAAACGGCATGGTGCAACTTCAGTAGGTCAGGTAATACAGTAATTATCTGTTCTATTTTCCCCTTTAGCTGGAGTTTTTATGGACTTCTTTTTTGATTATATTACTTGGGGCTTTCGAATTTGTGGTATTTTTTTCTGCTCTGCCCCTTTTCCTGGACTAAGATCTTTCTTACTGATTTTTGTAGTTCAAGGAGATGGGTTTATTGCCTCAAGCAATGGTGAACTATCTTGCATTACTGGGTTGGGGTGATGGTACTGAGAATGAATTTTTCACCCTTGACCAACTTGGTTAGTTAGTCCCCTACAAAAACTTGCTTAAAGTCTTGTTTCTTACAATTTAGGATTCTGGACATCATTAATGTTCATCACATTTAACATGGTTTGCAGTTGATAAGTTCACAATAGAGCGTGTTAACAAAAGTGGGGCTGTTTTCGATTCCACCAAGTTAAGGTAATTGTTGGGATTTATTATTTTGCAGTTACTATTTTTTTTTTTTGTGTGTCTGTGTGTGTGTGTTTTTTAGCGCATGGCAATATCACAATTTGCAATTCTATGAATTGATGCCTATTTTAGCTTTGAAGTTTCTGTTTATAGCCCCATTTGTCCTCTTTGTTTCATTCCTTCCAAAGGATTGCAGTCTCACTGGATTATTGTTGCATTTCATATACTTTTGATCATGCAAGGTGGATGAATGGTCAACATTTGAGATCTCTTCCGTCAGACCAGCTAACCAAGCTCATTGGTGAGCGTTGGAAGAGTACTGGTGCTGTAACAGAATCAGAAGGGAGGTTTATAGAAGTATGTATTGTGCCGTAATATCTCGCACTTGTGAATGTGTGAACAGTCATTTTCTCTTAGTTGAAAAGCTTTCTTAGCGAGCCTTTATCTCACGCGACCTATTAATGTTCTCAATGCTGCCCATTCTTGATGTTCCGCAATGAGACATAACCATAGCTGGAAGTTGACAATTTAGAATTATTACTTCAAATCAATCATATGAGCTCCTCTTCAAATTATTTATCTTTTGCATATGCTTAAGCACTGATAGTCATATACTCATACTCCGTCACCAATTCCGTGTTCAGGAATCTGTAGAGCTGCTGAAGGATGGAATTGACTTGATAACCGATGCTGATAATGTCCTTGCAAACTTACTCTCTTATCCTTTGCATTCAACACTTGCTAGGTAATGTGAAACCAGTAACTGGTTGCTTGACTTTATTTTTCTACTTGCAATCATTACGCCACTTGTCTCTCATTTCTGCCACTTTTCATTTAAGATAAAGATTGTGTAGAGTTGTAGTCTTCACATAAATGTATTTTAAAGGACTATAATCTTGTCTGTGCACAAAATCTTTTGGATACAAGTCCGTAATCTTGTCCATGCACAATATCTTGAACTCACTTAAAAATAAAATTGAGCGAAAAGGGAAGTCGTACTGCAGTTGTGACCAACTTTTAGCAATAGAGAGGTGACTGCATGGAGTGCCAATACAGCAAACTTCTTCAACTCAGCATTTTCTCGACTTAAATATTCTGCAGTGTATTATGCATTAACCATCCTCTTTAACCCAGTTTATATTTGTTGATGAATTGTAGCCCTGAAAGTAGACCTCTATTAGAAGATAAGCTGTCAGAAGTTGCTGCCAGCTTACTTGGTGCTTACGACAGTGGTGAGCTTATCAATGCACTTGAAGAAGGTAGTACTGGATGGAAGACGTGGCTGAAGAATTTTGGCAAACAACTGAAACGCAAGGTTAGTTTTCATAAACTTCTCTCTCTTCCCGTAGTTTTATGATCTATTTGCAATCTCCCATGCAGGGTAAATCTCTATTCATGCCTCTTCGTGTTCTTCTGACTGGAAAGCTCCATGGTCCCGACATGGGAGCAGGTATGCTTCTTATCTATAAAGCTGGAAGCTGCGGGGTAGTCTCACCCCATTCGGGGTTTGTGTCGTTGGATGAAAGATTCAAAATCCTTGGACAAGTTGACTGGGAGTCTCTCTGTAAGGATAATCCAACCCTGGAGTCGCCTGCTACTGTCGCCGCGTCTAACTGACCTGCTCTCGATCTCTCTCTCTCTCACACACACATATATGATTGAGTAGATGGTTTTGGTTTTGGTTTTGCTTCCACTGCGTTAATTCTTATCGGTTAGTTTTTAGAATGAGGCAGATAATCGGAAGCCTCTGTCTGGATGATGGTTATTTTATAACTAAGTGAGGTTTTAACTCTATTTTTGTCTATATATTTGTGATGTAGACAGAAATACATACTTGTAAGTGTATCTGGCTGGGGTAACATGAATGCATTTTAGGTTAGAAAGAAATAGCTGAGGTATATTGTCGTCATTTCCAATTAATTAAACAGGAATAATGAATGGTATTTAACTTTCACCAACATCCCTCCATGTAGCATTCTTTTTAATCACAATTTTGTACCATTCTATTTGTCCAAAACGATTTTGAGAAAGATCTCTCCTACCTGTTGCACAACTCTGTCTAGTATTGTTCCAATTACAACTTGTTTATTATTCTAGTTTCTACATTTTTGCTATGATCTAAAATTTCATCTTGTTTAAATGTAATCAGCTTGATCTCTTGAGGTAGCTCATGTAGAATTTCATACAAGTTTAATTTCGTGTGTATCACACTTTAATCACAAGGGGAAAATATATACAACACTACACACTTGTAGAGAAAAGATATCAATCTCAAACGGAAATAATCTCTTCCCAAGATTAAGGAAAACCGACTAATTCCTAGAAAATCTCCATTCTCCAATAGTCCATTTATGTCATTTTCTAACATTCCTTGAGATGTGTTGAGATTTTGGATCTTACAAGTAATTTCTATAGAATCACTTAAATATAATTTCTATTTGCAAGGTTAGAGGGTCAATGTTCATTCCACGTACGTGTTATTTCAATAGACATCACCATTTTCCTTGCCTTTACCCCCACCAAGAACATTTGCTCTTGATGTCTCCTCAATCAAAGCATTACTTAAATAATAAAAATTTAATAAAAGTCAAACTCGTAATATTATTTTTCGTGTATTTACGCTCCAATTTTCATAACTTAACAAGGGACGCTATATTTAACATGCATATTTTATTTTTTTTCAAAACATTGTCATAGAAAAGAATCATTGCAAAACTCATGTTATTTTCATACTCAGCGGTAGTATTAAATAAAAATTTATTAAGTCTTAACATTTCAGAAAGAAACAACGAAAAGTTCATAAACTAAAAGCAATAATTTAAATACTTTAAATTCTCCTCGTGACTATCACCACCAACAACTCTACGCATTGGCCGAGCCATTTCTTGAAAAATATTCCAAACTATATAGTATACCAATATATTATGGAAAATTAGAACATAGTAAGAATTACGTAGTCACACAGACCACCGAGTCAACTTCGACTCTAACATTTGAAACGGATCAACTTCGATCCCGCGGTCAATTTAACCACAAACCTTTGTACCGATCAACTCCGATCGCGGATCAACTTCAATTCTTCCTTTTTCATGCCTGACATTAACTCATAAATACTGAACATAAAATATAATAAAGATAAATGTAGTGTAAGAATACTTCCCCACCTTAGTCTTGATTTGATGAAAAATTATGAATATCAGATGTTTAAGTCCTGCGCCCTTGTCATAAACATGAAAATTAAATCTTAATAATTTAAGTTTTTTTTCCACATAACACATAATAATCGAAAGCATGCATAATTTCATATTTTAAACTCAATCTTGTTCACAGCAAATAACAATTCAAATCCACAAAACATAGAACTCAGGGTAACATGAAGAAAACTTTTGCATTTAGAAAACACCTAGTAGTACTATTACTAAATCTAATATCTACCATATTGGCTATTGTGATGACATGATATTTGCTTCTCGCTAACTTAAAACTATATTTAGTTATGAACTTCTTAATTCTATTAATTGATTAAGCAATTCAGATAATTTGAAGCAAAAATGTTTTGCTCTAAAACGGATTTTTTTTTTTTTTTCCGTAAACTGGTTTTCAGAAAATAAACTCAAATGAGAATATTAAACTAATTAGGCCAATTAATGCGTAAGAGACTAAGCCAAAAACTCAATTAGTGAATTTAAATTAAATTTGAAATATGTTACCATCCAACTTATAAATTCATAATAAACAAGTCAGATTTGCTTCTCATCTCCAATAACATAATGAGGGGAATAATTAACATCAACCTTCCTACCATAAAAATAAAAATAAAAATGAATAAAATTCTTCCTATAGACTTTTAAAAGTCACGGTGATTAGAAAATAAAGAAATAGATTATAATCCCTATTCATCTTAATTGCATTTTGAATGAACGTAACCAAGTATGTTCATAATTAAACACATATTGCTTGTAACCAAGTATCTTCATAATTAAACACATATTGCTCTCACATACGAAACACCTTTAGATCTCTATGTGTTGGTCCGGAGACGAGAGTCAGGTGTAAGGGGGGGGGGGGTGAATACACCTGAGTTCAAGTTCTTTTTTTTCTCAAACGCGAAGGATAACTGAGCTGTAGGTTGCTACTGATGAACAGTGTCAAATAGTAACCTTCTGATCGCGGGTTAGAGTGAGTCAGCTACTGAGTCTCTCCTACTGACTTTTGTCAGTACTTGATTCTTTGTCGGAGACTTTCGTGCCGATAAGTGTGTAGGGCCTGGTAGATTTCGTCTCAGTTGAAAACGTGTTTTTCGTAAACCAAATTGTTTTGGCTAGTGCACTTTTCGAATACGTTTTATGCAAAGTAAGAGTTTGTAAGAGATTTGTATGCAGTGCAATAAAACAGTAAACGACACAAGCAATTTTTAACGTGGTTCAGATACGCAAGATCCTACGTCCACGGTCCTGCTGAACATGAGGTCTTGTTGATTAATCTGAGCAAGCCTCAGCAAGGTATCTGTGCACTGGACAGACCCTTCTAAGTTATAGTCCTTAGCGACTTTACAGTTCAAACCTAAGTTTGAAGGGGAGGGGATTTTCTCTAACTATGAAGGAGTTCTTACAATAAGAACAGTCACTAATGTGAACTCCTTCGAAGGTTCTAAGCTATAGATATGAACGATTGAGCTTAGATAGAGAAGAGAGATCTAAAGAAAGAAACTCTAGAGAGAAGAACTAAAAATATTCTGCTAAGCAAGTTCTTCAGTGGATCTTCTTGAAAGCGCTAGAGTGTTTCGAAAGCTTGAGCGTGTAATCCCTTTTGATATCCCGTGCGTGGAGCTCAGAAATGTTTCTCTATTTATAGTTGTGACCCAGGCATTTGCCCGTTGGAGAGGACGATGCCACGTGTCACAAACGTCCAAGGAAAACAACCATATGTTCGAATTGTTGCAGCAGAGTTTGTTGATTATTGTGCATGAGAGCAGCTTTAGTAGGTCAGAGCAGGTAAAGCTTAGACGGCTTCTCATTGGTCGAGGTTTGTAGTAGGTGAGATCTATCAGACATCGGTCTTCATCGGAGTTGACTCTCACTCATCCTCGTATGATCTTCTGCTGACTTTCGAATGATGTTAAAAGCTGGGTCGTTTCCTGTCGGATACAGTAGACCTGATAAGATCTCTGTCTTCTTCGTCTGAGTCTACTGAGTGTAGTCAGCTGATGACTCTGAAGGTACTGAGCTTGAATATAGTGTTCTTCTACTGATGTCGGTCAGCTGATGAGATGTCTTCTACTGAGCGATGGTCAGCTGATGACTTGAGAACACAAGCTCTTACACTGATGACGTGAGGTTCTGAAAAGTAACTTCCTACTGAAGTTCAATCCAACATTTACCTCGTACAGGACTTAGACAAAAACGATAATGAAAACTATAATCTATCTAGCCTATTACATCATCTAGTCCTATCGACACTATACAAATGATACAAGCCGGGTTTTTGGATCTTCAATTCCATAGCAAGAAATACTATGATTTCCCCCATTACAGATAAGCATATAAGTCCTATTACAAGAACTACTGATAAGGTAATACTAAGTATCCTCTAAGTGGTTGTTCAAGACAAGCTACTGACTGATAACCCAACACTATGCAATTTCACTAATCACAAATGTAATAATATTCCAATTCACAATTTTTCAAAATTTATCAAAATAAAAATTTGAGAACTAAAAACATACTAATTCACATAATTTTAAGGCAAGCTATTTATTTCTAATTCCTGGATTCATGCATGATTCTTGAGAAGTAGATTCAAGAAGGAAAAAATTAATCTTAAAACTAAGATTTAGATGTACCTTAATTAAAAACTTGGTTCTTCGTAAACACTTGAAAAAGAAGGGCTTAAAATTATTTACGTGTGGATTGCTTCAAAAAAAAAGATTTTGAGGAGCGAGTGAATTGTGGGATCTTCGTTCAATGTGTGGCAATGAATGTACTTATAGTTACCAATCTCCTAATCAAAATATGCTTAAAGTAACAAAAAAATATAGATAAATAAGGTGCAGACAAAAGATAACGATAAAAATAGATATTTACCAATTTTTATCCTACTAGATTTCGCAAAGATTAATTTATTGAGATAATAGACAATAATTCTTAAAATATGATAATTAGATATAATATTAGAATGTTAATAACTATAAAAAATAAAATAAATTAAAATTACTAAAGATTTGGTTCATAACAATAATCATCACAAATTCTTATCTTTCTTAGAAAAACGCCGTCTCTTTCTCATCCCATGTATTATCACCATTATTATTATTATTATTATTATTATTATTATTATTATTATTATTATTATTATTATTATTATTATTATTATTATTATTATTATTATTATTATTATATGATTACACAAATTCATATATATCAAATAATTATCTAGTTCATATATATAGTTTTTCTATCTTAAATCCTAATAAGCTCACAAATCATAAAAAGATTCACTTAAGATCTCATGACGAATCACGTGTATTTGTAAATTTTAACATATTTCATAGCACCATCAAATAATTCAATGCGTAAATAATTGATTAATTAATATAGATAATGCATAAATAAATAAATAGATAAATTAATTAAATGATCATGTTTTAAATTTCATTTTAATTTATAGAACTAACACACTTAATAACATGCATAAATAGATATGTTGTGTATTTTATATTAAAAATTTTGGGTCATTACACACCTAATACGTTCTTAAAAATGTTGACTTCACCCACGAAGACAAATTAAATGGTAAAATTGACAATTCATTCAAATTAGTAAATATTCTGGCATTCAGCAATAAAAGCAAGACCTGTATTTGACTACCTACCTAACTACGGAAGAACCAGTCATGTCGTTAGAAAAATACTTAACGTAACGGCCATTTATTACATATTTATACACATGCAGAGAAAATTGCGATTACAAATGAATCCAGTATACAGTCCATGTCTTACCTACTCCATCACGAAAAATAACAAATAATGAGATGAGAAATTTCTCCAGAATATTGTGTGATGAGACTAATTATTAGTTTAATCTGTACATGAAGAAAACCGCAGCTTAGTTTGAGTAATGTCATAACGTGAAGGAAGAAATGTTTGCATGTTGATGTCACCGATGATGAAATAATTTTTTATCTTTCTATTAAATTCATCAATTTTCGTTTAGTAATTCATCACTGTTTAAATTGCCTTGTGGTTGTAGGCACCAAACTGTTTGAACCGGCGTTTTTGTTGGATATATGAATCACGTTCTGATTCCGTCTCTAATCAATTGTTTTTTTTTTTAATAATTCAAACAGGCATTTAATTTTATATGTTGGGTGATGATTCAATCCTCAGCATGATCATACTTGTGGGAAATGACTCTTATCTTCTATACTGAATCATGCTCAGTAGCCTCGTGCTCTGAACTGTTGAGAAGATTTGAAGATCCCAAAACCCTATCTGATTGGTGAACCATTCCTTTGTATTCGTATTTGTCTCTGAGGTTTCAGACTCAGTAGACACTCTGCTCTGGTCAAGGCGCTCAGTAGCTCATCAGCCTCAGCACCAGTGTAGAAGACTCGCATATCTTGGACTCAGCGAGGAGCAAGATATGCGAGAGAGTCACCGAACCGAACTCGGCGAGGAGTAGTTCACTGGACTCGGAGCCGATCTTCGATAGACTTATCTCGGCTCATCTATCTCCGAATACAAGGTCGGACTCAAAGAACGGCGAGATAGTATTCGGGGATCGAGAATCTTTTGAAAGACAATCGGCATTGTCGTGTACGAGGAAGAGAGAAGTCGGCTTGAGTCCGTCTCGAAGTTTGTCTTTGTCTCAACCACTTCATCCACCTCGACGAATGACAAGCATGCACGTGCTTCTCACCGCTAAAGCTGCAATCAACCTTTTACCTAAAAAGGTGGGAAAATACATGCGTTACCTACACCAAAAGAGCCGTTTGCTACCAAAAAGAGAGAGAGAGAAGAAGATCGTCTCCAACGGATCTATTTCAATCTCTGCTCTATAAATAGAGGGATCATTCAAGATTTGAAAAAAAACGAGAGAATGCGCGCACCTAGAACACGAGAGAGCATTCAAACGAGCGATATTAACGACTAAGTCTTCCGCAAGAAACAACCGAGTTATCTCCGGCGAAAGACTACATCCAGCTCAAAAGGAACCAAGCTGAACCGACATAAGCTACTAGTATCCAAGCGACTGACACGAACCTATAGCTAAACCCTCAGCTGTTCGTCGCTCTAGATAGCTACATTCTCGTTCCTTATCCCTCTAACCCTAAGCTCACTTGTTATATCCATAGCTTAGACGAAGGAGTTCACATTTGAACCAAATCCTTATTGTATAAGGACTCCTTCACTGTTGGAGAAGTTTGTCAAACACTTTAAGTTTGATAGTGTTGTAAACTGAGACTTGGATCAGTATAAAAACCAAGACGCGGCTTTGCCCAGTGTGCAAGCTGACTGAGACTAACTCAGGATAATAAATAGCCTCCTGATCATTCGGGACAGTGGACGTAGGATTTGAGCGATATCCGAACCACTTTAAAAATCCTGTGTCTCTTACTGCTTTCTTAATTGTTGCATTGATTTTACTATTCATACTGAACATCATATTTAAATCAATCAACTGTCTCAGCATACTGAACTTTTAAATCTACCGAACTGAGACTTAAAACGTTTTCTCACAAAAACTGATTTGGGCCTACACTATTCCGCGCACTGAACTCTTACTGTAGATACTGAATTCTGACATAGTCAGTTAGCAGATCTCAGCTGAGTCAGTACTCTTAGCCTTTAACTCGATTCGAACATACTGTCTCGTCTGATCAAGCTGTTTGATCGGACACCATCCTGAATAGGACTGTTCGAGTTCGAAATTGAGAAATCGAATCAGGTGTATTCACCCCCCCCCTCTACACCTGACCGTACACTCGGGACCAACAATTGGTATCAGAGCAGGAGTTCTTTGACTCTTGTTATCTTTGAGACTGGTCTATTCGAACGGATCCAAGGGAAAACGTTTTTTTTTTTTTTTTTTACTGCATATCACTCTACATTCATATCTATATTCTTCATGGCTGATATGTCAGGTATAAGGATGGTACCCATGTTCTCGGTGGAGAATTATGGAGTATGGCGAGTCAGAATGGAAGCACATCTGACATCCCTCCATGACAGTATGACTGAAGTTCTTGAAGATGGACCTATCGTTCCCATGATCGATAGTGTCGTGACTCAGGACCAAGCTCAAGGAGGAGGAATGGTAACCGGGAAGAAGATTCCCAAAGACAGAAGTCTCTTCACTCCTGAGGAGAAGAAGCTTCACAACTTAGACCGTGTTGCCAGAAACGCCATACTGACCACCCTTAGTGATTTTTATCTTGGCAGGGTTCAGGAATGCAAGACTGCTAAAGAACTCTGGGATGCTCTTGCGCTACTGAGTCGAGGGACTCAGAAGATTAAAGCCAACAAATTAGCGCTGGAACTCCAAAAGCTGGAAAGCTTGTCTCTCATGCCGGTGACAAAATCGAAGATCGAACGTCGATTTACCAATCGATGAACTCTATCAATGGGCTGGGAAAGACATTCAGCAATCGAGAGATGAATCTGAAGATTCTAAGGGCACTGCCGGACGGACACTGGACACCTTTTGCCACTCTATTGCGACATTCGACTTAGATGTTGTGTCTCCCGACCATATCTTTTCGTAATTACGGGCGAGAGGAGTTTGAGTTCGACAGACCTCAAAGAAAGCAGAGAGCTGAAGCTGACACAAAAATCGACCATGCTTTCAAAGCATCAGTCAACACAGCATCTCCAGCAACGAGCAAAACGACGAGTAAGACTGAACCTTCACTCAATGATCTACAAGAAGGAAGTCTCGCTCAGAAGTATGCACTGCTCGCTGTAAAGTATCAGAAGGAGAAGGAGCGATGCAGAAAAGTGACTAAAGCCTATCGGGAAACGAAAGGTAAGTCAAATTATATGTCGAAACACACTCCTGACTCACAATCTTCTGAATGCAGAAAGAAAGATGACTCAGAATCATCAAAGAATAGCGAAAGCAAAGAAGAAAGAGTCATCGCTTGTTACAACTACAAGAAGCCGGGACATTATCAGTATGATTGTCCTGAGCTCGATAGTCTTCGAACGCGCAGCACGTAAGGCAAGGAGAGAGAAATTCGCTCAGAAAAGACAATCCTACATAGCTGGCGAAATCTCAGACGACTCAGAAGAGGTCGACTCCTTTATGGATTCATCGGATGATGATGCAGCTTTCATGGCCTTAGAGCTTGAAGCTGAAGAATCAGCTGAAAAGTGCATGATGGCAGGCGAAGAGGATGAGGTAAATTCTCATGAACCACTTAACTCCTCTTCACACCGCACACACGACACTATTTCGAAGTGCGGATGAGAATTTGGACGTCGCAACCGCATACGAAGAACTGCTCGACGAACAAATTCAGATGAGTCTGCAGCTCAGCAAGACTCTTCAGGAGTTGGATACCCTGAAAATAGAGAATCAGAGACTTTCTCAGGAGAGTCAGGTTGCTACTGAGGCCGAAGGACTTGTGTTGAGACTCAGGGAGGAAATAAACTCTCTGATGGCCAAGTCTCAGCATCAAGAAGATCGGATTTCAGTTTTGACCAATGACTTGACTCAGAAAGATAATGAACTGAGTCTGCTGAAGCAAGAAATGTCAGGACTTCAGACCGAGCACGACACACTGAAGAAGAGTGATGATGTCTGGAGGAGCCTGATGACTGAAAGGTACATGGGCGCTGAGAAGAAATTAGAAGCTATGCTAGCAAGCAATGAGCCAAAGCACTGCAAGGAAGGACTTGGATTCAGCCAGGGAGCTTCCTCATCTGCCCCAGTACACTCAGAAGTACAGCTTGCTGATAGGTTTATTCAAGGGGAGACTATGAACGCAAATATATTGAACCCCCTAGCAAAGAACAAACAAAAGATGAAAGCACCTCATCCCACACATCAGCATTCTGACAAGAAGATCAGTGCCAAGAAACCCCAGTTCAGTCAAGGGGGAACCAGCAAATTAAAATTGACAGATCTGTATGGACCTCCAAAGCTGACACATCCAGCTCAGTATGGGTCATACTATTATGAACCTATAGTCAGAAGAGGCTCCAAAGGTCAGAAGAAAAAGAAGCCACACAGAAGGCTAAGGTCAGCAGTCCACCAACTCAGAAGATCAGGACTCCTGAACCTCAGAAGCCTCAGAAGTCACCTTTGACCAGTCCAGTGGTCAGATATGTTGACTCTAATGGGAAGAAAATGTCTGAAACCACCAGGGTTGTTAGACAGATTTGGGTTATGAAAACTAACATCTAAGGACCCAAAATCAAAAATGAAGGGTACCTGAATAAAATTCTGTTTTGCAGGTGCGTAAAGACCCATGGTATGTGGACAGCGGATGCTCAAGACACATGACATACCAAAGGAGTCTACTGAAGAATTATATCACTGAAGAAGGACCCAGAATTGAGTTTGGAGATAATGCCAAAGGCTACACGAGAGGATATGGAACACTCAGCATAGGAACTACCAAAGTTCCAAGAGTATCATATGTTGAAGGACTTCAGCATAATCTTCTCTCTGTTAGTCAATTTTGTGATAACTCAAAAAGAGTGATTTTTTACGCTGGTTTTTGTGATGTTATTGATAAATCCATAGGGAAAACAGTGTTATCAGGTTCGCGCAGAAAGAACATATATGTGGCTGACTGGAACTCAGCTGAACCTGAAGCTTGCTTATTGGCGAAGAATGACAACCGCACGGGGTGGCTATGGCACGTAAGACTCGGCCATCTCAACTTTAAGACGCTCAACAAGCTTGCAAGAAACACTCTAGCAAGGGGACCGCCGAATGAAGTATTCAAAGCAAAGACACTCGGTGTGAAGCATGTCCGAAGGGAAAGCAAACAAGGAATCAAAATCCTCCGGTTCCATCGCCTTCCACGAATGGAATTCTTCGTACCGCTACATATGGATTTGTTCGGTCCCAGTCTCCCCGATAACGATCGGAGGCGTAAAATATGCATTAGTGGTCATAGATGACTACTCGCGCTACACATGGGTCATATTCATTGCCAACAAGTCGACGTCAAAACAGAGTTACCAACGCTTCGAAAAGGCTCGGTGTCGAGAAGAACACCAAGATCGGAAAAATACGTTCGGCAGCAGGAACCGAGTTCCTTAATTCCATGGTAAAGGAGTTCGCAAAGCGAAGGAATAGAGCATGAGACTTCGTTTGCATGCACACCTCGGCGAGAATGGAGTTGCCGAACGAAAGAACGAGAACTCTAAAAGAGGCGGCTAGGACTCTACTCGCAGACTCGAGGACTCCCAACCAAATTCCGGGCGGAAGCTACCGATACCGCATGTTATACTCGGAATAGATCTCTACCGACAAAGCAAAGATAAGAGAACACCATATGAACTATGGAACGGCGAGAAGCCTTCTCTATCTTATTTCCATATTTTTGGTTGTTCATGCTTTATCCACAATAATGGGAAAGATCGATCAAGACTTTTGATAGCAAGTCGGATCGGGGAGTATTCTTAGGATACTCTCGGGTCAAGCAAAGCTTTCGAGTATTCAACTATCGGACTCTTTGCATGGAGGAAAGCCCTCATGTTGTTTTTAACGAGTTTGCTATCGAAGACAGGAGCAATAACTCAAATTTCGAATCCGAGGACATCGTAAGCAGCTACGGGATCTAAGCTTAAAAGACAAATCTAAAAAGATCCGGCTATGTTGGGATGATGATTCGAGACGAAGAAACCGAAGACAAATCTACCGAATCTCAACCAACCGGTGAGCAAGTAGGCGAGCAGATTGATTCTCCCGAACGGAATCAATCCCGGTGTAACTCGAGTCGATGAGGAAACCGTAGAGGTAACCGAGACCAACACTACCGAGAATAACAACTCGGGGGGAACGTCTAGTAATGTTCCCGAGCTGAATGCCCCCGAACCACGGTGACTCGGTAGATCACACTCTTGTTCTTGAATTACTTCAATCTCGGAATAGTACAACCGAAATGCCTAACTCACCTACTATCCGTGTTGAACAAATTTCGGATGAAGAGTTAAAACATCGTAGATCGTGGCTAGATGCTCACACCGCTCGATCTTATAATTGGAGATCCTTCAAAGACATGTCAAGACAAGATCCGGATTCTCGTCAAGGAGAAAGCGCATTATTTTCCCGCTTCTTGTCTACCAAGAGCCTCGGAATATTGAGGATGCACTTAAAAATGCCTTGACCGGATTATTGCTATGCGAGAAGAGCTGAATCGGTTCACGAGAAACGAAGTATGGGAGCTTGTAGACAGACCCCGGCATCAACATGTCATTGGAACCAAATGGGTCTTCAAAAACAAGCGAGATGAAAACAACGTTATAGTAAGGAACAAAGCAAGACTCGTGGCTAAAGGCTACTGTCAAGCCGAAGGGATAGATTTCGATGAGACGTTCGCTCCAGTTGCAAGATTGGAGGCAATTAGACTATTCCTAGCCTACGCAACACATCAAAGATTCAGAGTTTATCAAATGGATGTGAAGTCTGCGTTCCTGAATGGCGTGCTTAAAGAAGAAGTCTATGTGGAACAACCGCCCGGCTTTCAGCAGGGACATCAAGTATATAGACTCAGAAAGGCTCTATACGGGTTAAAACAAGCACCCAGGGCTTGGTACGATACCCTGTCTGAGTTTCTTCTTCAGAAAGATTTTCATAAAGGCACAGTAGACCGCACTCTATTCAGCATTCTACTGGAAGAAGACTTATTACTTGTGCAGATCTACGTGGATGACATTATCTTCGGTTCGAAGAATGTCATCATGTGTCAGCAATTTGAAAAGATGATGAAGGATAAGTTCGAGATGTCGATGATGGGTGAAATGAACTACTTCCTTGGTTTTCAAGTCAAGCAATCCGAAAAGGGAACGTTCATCAACCAAGGCAAATACACTCGAGACCTCATCAAAAGATTCGGCTGCACATCCGGCAAATCAATCAAGATCCCGATGAACACGAATATGAAGATAGATCTTGATAAAGAGGGAGTATCAGTAGACCAAACTGAATACCGTTCTATAATTGGTTCTTTATTATATCTAACAGCTACTCGTCCTGACATAACTTATGCTGTAGGTGTTTGTGCTCGATTTCAGGCGAATCCCAAGCAGAGTCATATGGACTCAGCAAAGAAGATTCTCCGCTATCTACGAGGAACACCTGACATGGGTTTATGGTATCCAATGATGATAATATTGAACTAAGCTGGTTATTCGATGCCGACTATGCAGGATGTAGAATCGACCGAAATCAACTTCAGGAACATGTCAGTTCCTTGGCAGCAAGCTGATCTCATGGTTTTCAAAGAAACAACACTCAGTGGCCACGTCGACTACTGTAGCTGAATACATGGCTGCTGGAAGTTGTTGCGCCCAGATCCTTTGGGCCGAGACAGCAATGAGAGACTATGACGTCATTCGGAATGAAGTGCCGATCTTACGCGACGAGTACCAGTGCTATTGCAATCACTCGGAATCCTCGTTCTTCACACAAGATGCAAGCACGTGGACATCGGACATCACTTCATTCGTGACCATGTCGAAAAGAAGGATATCAGAATGGAAAAGATCCATACTGACAAACAAAGGGCTGATATACTGACCAAGCCTCTAGCTGAATCCAGATTCAGAGAACTTTCGGTAGAGCTAGGTCTGTTGGACCCTACTGACCCCAGTCAGTAAGAGGTTTCAGGAGAGAGACATTTACGTAAGGGGGAATGTTCACTCTCGCATCGATACATTCGAGTACGTAGAGACGAAACCATCTACACGAGGTATCACTGACTACTATGTTCGGCCGACGAGGTTTGCGTATCTCTACTCAGTAGTAATTTAATACAACAATACCTTGCATTTATGGCAAAGATTCAGCATAACATTAATATCTTTTGGTTTGTCTTTATTATTAACGACTCACATTTAATGCACGACATTCCATACATAAGCTTGCTGAACTCTGCACGCATTTAATGCATGTCTTTTCACAGTTACTACTTAGCCTATTTTACAACTGGCTTTGACTTAGGTGCCTTTTGTGATCATTGCCTATTTTTTTTACTTCTAATCTTAACCGTCCATATCATAAAGCAAGTTTACACTCAGCCTTCGATCGAAAACCGTTCACCTTCATAGTTGATATATATTCGATCAAATCTTAAGAACCGCCATTAGCATACTTCATAACTTTCAAATTCCGAAAAATCCGAGATCTGCATTCGCAATCCTTTCTTGCAATTACACTCTCTATCTTATCTCGAATTTTATCCATTGGTATGCTTATATCTGTTAATGTATTTGTTATATGTTTCAAGATTGCATTGCACAAAGACTTTGTTCTATCCAAAAACAAGATCGATTCATTTCTTGTCACAGTACAATGGCGGAAACCAATATTTCTATGATATCTCCAAGCAGATATGCGAACATTCCGGAGAAGGATCGCGTGTGGTTTGAACCCACCATGGATTTCTATTCATGCGATCCGGAGTATATGGATGAGATCTTCTCGCTGCGCGAGTCGGGGACCGGAGAAATTTCTGTCTAGGAGGCCTTCGTTCTTCCTCCCGAGACAGGTTGCAGAACTGTATTTGAATTCAGACGCAGTGTCTGGAGATATAGTGGCGAGATTCGTTGCCCATTCTATCCAAAACGCCACTATGGAGCTGAAGCAGATGTCCATCAAGGATGCCTTGAAGCGGAGTTTTGATCTGCCCTCCGAAGGAACCAATACAGTCGGGTACAGAGACGACCGAGTTGATGAATACCTTACCGTCTTCTGTGGAAAGCCCACTACATTCAGAGCTGCTTTTCCGAAGAACAGCATGTTGCCTCAGTTCAGGGCACTTGCCTATATAGTGACGCAGCTACTGACAAGCCAAGCAGGGTCGTTTGACCAAGTGTCGAGGCCTAAGATTCAGATGATGATGGCCATATACGACCGAGCCCAGATAAATTGGACGGAGTTCTTTCTCCGAGAATTCATGGCTCAGGCTGCTAAGTTCGACAAAGCATCGAACACGCTGAGCGCAAAGGGAAAATTGCTGTATGGACTCAAACTGTCCATCATGATCGAAGATTTATGTGGATCTGAGCCTATCACCTACAGGTGACAAGGAGTACTTCAATGTGAAGAAGGTCGGATTTCACAACAAGACGACGCTTCGGCCAGATAGGGTCGGGACCCTCGGCAGTCTCTTCGAAATCAAAGTCTCGAAGAGCTACGCCTACAAAGAAAAGAACCCCTCCCGCTAAAACTCCTAAGACACCGGCAAAGAAACCGAAGAAAGCCGCCGAGGTGCCGGCACTGCGAGGAGGTTCCACAAGTGCCTCTGCCGAAGTGCTCCCGAGAAGACTACTCGGCCCATGTACGGTGGTTGATGAGTCCGAGTCTTCGAGAAGACTCGGTCGAGTGGAAAAGATTGTTTCACCGAAAGGGACCAAAGGGATGCTTCGAAGCTCGGAGCGCAGATATTCGGCGCCTAGACGCGCCCCCCTTTCGTCCCTCCACTCGGCTCGGTCCCTCCAACCGAAGAGCAGACTTCACACATAGACTTGGAGTCTCGAGATCGCATCCGAAGGTGAATCAATCGGGATGGAAGCTTCAGTGATTATATCCAGAGCATCCCGAGAAATTCTACAACTAGTTCCGGAGCTTGCTGACTACTCAGACTTGTTGCTCATCGCCAAAACAGCAAGGCTCCACATGTTGCTGCGACATCAGGAGTGGCCTCGTCTACAACGCCTTGTCCTCCACTACTCTTGTCAGCAGCTGCATGAAGAGGAATTGAGACTGAGAGAGGAGATAGGCTATTCAGAGCCTGAAGACCTCAGCTTAATGGACAATCTAAGGGCTGCAATGCTGGCCATGATTCATGATCGACAGCACGCCTCCGGCCCAGCACCCTCAGATGGGTCAGACCATGACGACCCACCCTGATGATTCGAGCCCCGGAAAGCCCGATGAGGGACAACCACGGGACAAGGATACCCACATCGAAACCGCTCCACCTCTCGGTATCCTTGGTCCCGAGAAGTCCAAGGCCGGTGCTTCGTCCTCGCAGAGCCCGCTCGGCTCTTCTTTGCGCGATCGACTTTCGAAGCGGCGCCCGGCCCGGACCGCAAAGAGATCTCGATCAGCGGCAAAAGCCTTAACTGCCCAAGGGATCAAAAATCGAGATCTTGCGAAGGCTATCCATAGGACATGGAAGCAGACTGCTCAAGCCACGACTAAAGAACTTCAGGGGCTGAAGTCTTCTGTCTCTTCATCAGCCGCCCCTGATGTTTCCACGCTTATCTCAGAAGCGTTGGCTCAGCAGCAAGTCAAATTCGAAGCTCAGCTCAAGATCTTTCAGGAGAACCAAGCCAAGCTACTAGATGAATTTTTGGCTTCTAAACTGGCTCATACTGACGCTATCACTGAACAATCCGAGGCCACTGAACAAAGACTTGAGAATATCCAACTGGCCTTGGAAGACAAGATCACTGAGAAGCTGAAAGACTTCAAGGAAGCGGTGATCTCTCTCACAAGCAAGACAAGGAAAACCTTACCATGGAGAGGAACGAGTTGCATGAGGCTCGACTAAGCTCCACGATCGTCTTGATGAGCCGTCAACCTCCTACAAAAGTACGAAGAAGTCGGGCCCTAGTCCCTACCCCGGTGCTCATTGATGATGCCAAAAAGGGGGAAAGTGAAGGAAAAAGGGAAGGACGAGAAGAGTACCGAGAAGCCGCCTCAAACTCGGTCTCATAAGGGTGAGGCCCTGGGGTGTTTCATTGCGAGCACACGTGAAACCGGCCCAAGTGGCTCGAGACCCCAGCAGACTACTCGAGCAACCCGGACTCCCAAAGATATTATTAAGGAGGTTGCCTTGAGTACGCCGAACAGTGATGGAGGACTCGGTAAGAAGAAGAGGCTCCTCTTCCACCACCCGGTTCAAGAAGGCAAGGGCAAACGAAGCTTAAAATTCCAACCCCTCCAAAGCAAAGCGATTAAGGTACATATCTCGCCGAGGAGGAAGCCCAAATAGGCTGCGAATGAGAGAGCGGCGAGAAATTGCAGAGGCCGAAGCGAGCTAACAAGCCAAAGTCTAAGCTCGCCAAAGGAAAGACTAAAGCCCCGTCCGGAGGAGGAAAGAGAACCGCTAGAGCGCCTCCGAGAAAGCTCATCATAACGAGATGAAGAGGACGAGAGAAAAGACAAGGAGCAAAGCAGCAGAAGAATCTCGAAAGGCAGTGGTACATCCAAATCTAGATCTAGTACCCCTCGCGAATCGGAACAAGCTCCTCGAAGCCTCAAGAGCAAGATGCGAAATTGAAGAAATCTTTGCTCGAGATGGATAGATATCTCTACGAGAGGAGAGGAAGCTGTAGACAGATAGAGGCCGCCGCGACGAGGATACATTTGGCGCACCTTGAGGCACTCGGGAAGCGCATCGAACAAGAGGCCGAGCCGAGAGTTCCTTCGAAAGCCGACATTCCTTATCGATACGAAGGTTCGGGAAGCCAAACGATCGAAAACACATAGATGGCCGAGATCGGACGAATGGATGCCTATTCGGTTCAATCGAGAGATGGGAATCGGCCAAGATAGAGTTTATCAAGAGAAATTATTTACGGCGATTTCGGCTCGAAATGTCTAAGGCCGATGCCTATGTCGAGTGGATGACCATTACCGAACCCGATCTTTACCCATATATGCACGAGCAAGAATCGAAGGGGTAGTAGTCGGCGTTCTGAAGCAAGGATCATTCCTCCACCCGGTAAGACAAGACGACTCAAGTACATCTCGGAATGATTGAACAAGAAGTGAAGAATGCTGCGTTGAACAGAGGACTAGAACAAGATGATCCAGCAGACTTCGCCGAATACCTGAAGCTGAGGAAGAACACGTTCAGAATGTATGGAGTCCCACTGCCTGAAGATAAATCCCAAGGTTTCATGAATAGGATTCAGCAGTTTAAGGGTTCTCCCTCTTAGTTCTTCTTCTAGCTTAGCAAGATTTGTAATGTACTGAACTAGTTATTATATATATACAAATCTTTTGTTGGCTCTAACAATTACTTGTTGTCTAAATAGCCGTGTTTGCTTTAACACTCAGAATCACTGAAGTGATTACTGACATACACACGTTGTTTATTTACCTGTCAGTTTTTGCTCGGTTAGATCTCTGATAGACTAGACTTTCGGAGAGTTATTATTTCTCTTAAGGGGAAATTGTTGCATGGGGGAAATTATTGTAAAGGGGGAAATTGTTCTGCCCTGTCTCCCTCAGTAGTCTAGCACTTACCGCACAACTCCACCGATCCTACTTGTAATATTTGTAAGGAGCCTCGTTTCGAGTAAGTTAGTGTTTAAGCATAGTTGATAGGGACATAGATGATAGGTTTTGGCATCATCAAATAGGGGGAAATTGTTGGGTGATGATTCAATCCTCCAGCATGATCATACTTGTGGGAAATGACTCTTATCTTCTATATCGAATCATGCTCGGTAGCCTCGTGCTCCGAACCGTTGAGAAGATTTGAAGATCCCAAAACCCTATCCGATTGGTGAACCATTCCTTTGTATTCGTATTTGTCTCTCGAGGTTTCGGACTCGGTAGACACTCTGCTCCGGTCAAGGCGCTCGGCAGCTCATCGGCCTCGGCACCGGTGTAGAAGACTCGCATATCTTGGACTCAGCGAGAGCAAGATATCGAGAGAGTCAGCTGAACCGAACTCGGCAGAGTAGTTCACTGGACTCGTAGCCGATCTTCGATAGACTTATCTCGGCAGCCTATCTATCGAATACAAGGTCGGACTCAAAGCAACGGCGAGATAGTCTTCGGGGATCGAGAATCTTTTGAAAGACAATCGGCATTGTCATGTACGAGGAAGAGAGAAGTCGGCTTCGATCCGTCTCGAAGTTTGTCTTTGTCTCAACCACTTCATCCACCTCGACGAATGACAAGCATGCACGTGTCTTCTCACCGCTAAAGCTGCGATCAACCTTTTACCTAAAAAGGTGGGAAAATACACTGTTACCTACACCAAAAGAGCCGTTTGCTACCAAAAAGAGAGAGAGAGAAGAAGATCGTCTCCAACGGATCTATTTCAATCTCTCGCTCTATAAATAGAGGGATCATTCAAGATTTGAAAAAAACGAGAGAATGCGCGCACCTAGAACACGAGAGAGCATTCAAACGAGCGATATTAACGACTAAGTCTTCCGCAAGAAACAACCGAGTTATCTCCGCGAAAGACTACATCCAACTCAAAAGGAACCAAGCCGAACCGACATAAGCTACTAGTATCCAAGCGGCCGACACGAACCTATAGCTAAACCCTCACTGTTCGTCGCTCTGAGATAGCTACATTCTCGTTCCTTATCCCTCTAACCCTAAGCTCACTTGTTATATCCATAGCTTAGACGAAGGAGTTCACATTTGAACCTAATCCTTATTGTATAAGGACTCCTTCATTTGTTGGAGAAGTTTGTCAAACACTTTAAGTTTGATAGTGTTGTAAACCGAGACTTGGATCGTATAAAAACCAAGACGCGGCTTTGCCCGGTGTGCAAGCCGACCGAGACTAACTCGGGATAATAAATAGCCTCCCGATCATTCGGGACAGTGGACGTAGGATTTGAGCGATATCCGAACCACTTTAAAAATCCCGTGTCTCTTCTTGCTTTCTTAATGTTGCATTGATTTTACTATTCATACCGAACATCATATTTAAATCAATCAAGCTGTCTCAAAGATACCGAACTTTTAAATCTACCGAACCGAGACTTAAAACGTTTTCTCACAAAAAATTGATTTGGGCCTACACTATTCCGCGCACCGAACTCTTATCGTAGATATCGAATTCGACGTAGTCGTTAGCGAGATCTCGGCCGAGTCAAGTACTCTTAGCCTTTAACTCGATTCGAACAGTATTGTGCCTCTGGGCTCGAACTTTGATCGGCCGACACCATCCTGAATAGGACTGTTCGAGTTCGAAATTGAGAAATCGAATCAGGTGTATTCACCCCCCCTCTACACCTGACCGTACACTCGGGACCAACATTATATTTCTTAGGTCATTTGGGTGGTTCCATTCTACTACTAAAATTAAGATAAGAAATATAAATTAATGGAAGCAGCGGGGGTTTCAGAAATATGCAAAATGAAAATACAATATTGGTGAAATAGATAAATCAGGAGTTGCACTAAGCGTCATTTTTTTTTATTATATTCTATAATACGAAAATTGTCGCTATTTAAATGTTAATGGTTCAAGATTGTGGTTAACAACTCGTACGCTTTTGATTGGCGGTTTCGAATTTCGATTTCTATTAACCATATATATCTACTTGTATTGTCGTTCTGGACTTTGAAGTGCATGTGGAAAAAAGCGAAAATGATGGCATTTAATCTGCTGCTTTTTTTTATTTTTTTTATTTTTTTATTTTAACAACCAGGCACTTCAACTAACTATAAATACCAAACCATAATTAAACTTGCATCTCCTTTAAGTAATAATTAATACTCCTACCCAAGTGAGCGAGTGAGGATGGCAAGAGCCAACTCCGACGCCTTCTTCTTCTCCGTCATCTACTTCCTCCTCCTCCGCTCAACTCCTTTCCCCTACATATCATCACGCTCTCCAAGATCTCCGCCATCTTCGTCCTTATCGCTTCCTTCTTCTATCATTCCCTGCCCCGAGATTATCGATGATGAAGGAGGAACCCAAAGTTGTCGATGAAGAGATTGTTAAGGCGGTCATACAAGGGAAGATCCCATCGTACGCCGGTGTATTCCATTCTGATGGCGAAGACGGAGGGGAACAGAGGGTGCAAGGCCATCCTGACGTCGGGTGGAGCCACCAGTGCTGTCGTGAGAGACGGAATGACGCGGGCGCCAAGTGGGCCATCGATCTCAAGCTGTTCTTAGAGGACCCTCTCAACTTCGAAACGCTGTCGTTCGTGTTCAACACCTCTAGAATCTATACATCCGGTTCACCTGCAGCACCGGCGACGCAATGGGGATGAACATGGTCTCCAAGGGCGTGCAGGACGTTCTAGACTTCCTCAACAAACAGTTCCCGGCCATGGAAGTCGTGGGCATCTCCGGTAAGTCCTGCTCCGACAAGAAACCAGCCGCCATGAACTGGATCGAAGGGCCATCATCAAAGAGGAGGTAGTGAAGAAGGTCCTCAAGACCGACGTGGCTTCTTTAGCACACCTCAACATGCTCAAGAACCTAACCAGTTCCGCCATGGCCAGAACTCTTGGTGGCTTCAATACTCATGCCAGCGACATTGTTGAGAGCTCCCACTGCATCACCATGATGGAGGACCTCCTTCGTGTATGTAAGCATGCCTTCCAGACTCAGCTGGCCTCGCAGTCGGCATGCCTTAACCAGCTCCAACTCCAGGCCGCTGGCCACCATCGTCCCCGGCGACCTTCTCGCCATATGAAGTACAATAGGTCTTCTAAAGATGTGTCTACTTGAAAACGCAGCTTTTTCATAATTTCCTCATAAAAAATTAATAAGTCATTTCATAGAAAGACAAACAAAAGTGGTAGGAAATGTACGTATACACCCATGGAAGATTAACAGTTGCTTTGTCTTTCCTTTTCCTATTCAAATTCATAGTCCTGGTTCCTCGCATTATTAAACTTGCAACAGTTTATGACAGTGAATTTCCCTATATCTTCTTAAGCTATATCAAAAAATTTGTTAATTTCAAGATTCTTTTACAAGGCGAGTTTCATCCTGTGATTAGATGCAAAACGAAAGGGTCCTTGAGAAATTTGCTTCATTAAAACTAAGACAGAAGCGTTAAGTCTCATATACAAAGTGCACGGGCAGTTTGAATTCAATATATCTAACCTTACACAATTCTTTCCATGCCCAGCAGACCATCTCAGGCAGGCAACCTAACTACCTTGTGGCTTCAAAATATTTAACTGCTCTAACTTTGTGGCTTCTAAATATCTGCCTGCTCAAACGGTACGCGCACAAATAGCTGTCCATGCAAAGTCACCACAGCCGAAGTCTGATGAGGATCAATTCTAGTAGGCAAGCTAACCACCTGGGAACAGAACAGAGTTCTCACGACATAAATAAGGGCCTTAATACCCAACTCTAATACTATTAGTTCCAAACTCTGACATCATTTCTTCTTTCACATAGTTTTTTAATACATTTAGAGAAATGTTGGGAAAAACCATCAGTAGTGAGGACAAGGTTGTTTCCAATTCTGCTAATTAAATTCCATGTAAAATAGAACAAGAATGATTAATAGGCAAGAAAAGAAAGTTAATAGTGCCTATTTAAAACAATTCAGACAACATTTCCAAGTTTATCAAATGTAATGTCAATGCAAAAAAGAAAGTTCCATAAGAAGAGATCAAACTTGTAGGCAACCATACCCAAATCTAAAACTTTTAAACATAAATTCTTCTCAGTCCTCCCTTTTATATATAGTAACTAGGTGGCAGAGATGGATTGATCATTGAGGTGACAGCATTACTCAAAATACTTGGTGGGTGGGTGGGTGGGGGGAGGGGTAACAATCATTTCTTTAGACTTCAGGAAGAAACAACAAAAGAGAGGCCATTGTTACTTCTGCTAATTGAAGGATGCATCAGATTGAACTGACCTAAGCAAAAAAAACAAATACTTCTTGAATGCCTGTAATTAGGCAAAACAATATGTCTATAATGAGTTAGGACTTAAGAGACTGGAGAGTTGTTTTTTTTGCTGAGTTGATAATCCGTGAGAGGTAAGTGATCACTACCTAGTGTGATGGGTGATCCTTGGAATTGTTAGCTTGGACCAACTGCCAAAGATAGTCTGGAGTTGTGTTGGCAGCACATGGTAAATTAAATTGAAAACAAAAGAAGTAAATCAGAACCGTATATTTATATTTTTTTTCCTTTTAGTAAAGTACAGCACTTTTGTTAATGTTCAATGCCTTCAAAATTAAGGGGGAATATGCTAAGAGAACATGACTGGTAAGGGTGTAAGAAGAATTACTCACTCCGTCCCACTTGTCTTGTATTCATTTTTGGACTACCCCACCGAACTTGTCTTATTTCTAAATAAGGAAGTAGGTCCCACACTTTTACCAACTCAAATCAACTCAAAAACATTAATTAATTGAATGAGTCCCACACCTCTACCTCACAAATCAATTCTTAATTAATTTTATGGTCCCACGCCTTTATCAACCTACACCAACTTTCCTAAATAACCGTGCCGAAAAGAAACATAATAAGTTCGGTGGGACGGAGGGTGTACAATAAACATTGTAGTATTTTGGTAGTTTGACTGCACCTTCTTGTAATTCTCTTTATAAACTCCAACAATGCAGGCACATATCATCCCCATATTAGAAAATATGACTCCAACAAGAAAACATATCAACCAAGAGATGCCACAGTTAAACATGAACCTAACAAGGAAACATACAAAAATAACCTAAAGAGTTTGGCATCCAATCATATAAAATGGCCTAAGAACATTAATATACTGATAGACACAGAGAGAAGAAAACTACTTTTGCATGTGCAATTATTCAACTTCACATAGACGGCAGAAAAAAATCATCCAACACTTGCAACAGAGACTTTATTAAATCAATAAATGGAATTACCTTTTTGAATGGAGTGACACCCCAAGGATTATCCTGTTGCTCTGGTTGCCCAGATATAACCAAACGTCCTGCAGGATCTGACTGCACTCGCACCTGTTGTCCAAACAAAGCCACAAAATCAAGCAGAAAAATGATAGAATGAGGAAAAAATAATTCAATAGAAATGCCTAGACCAATTGATACTCCATATAAACTGAGTCTCTAATTTATTTAAAATGCAGTTATGAGGAACTCTTATTTCACTTGCCTCCTCTCGCAGAAGCCCAGGGACTAATGCATATACTTCATAACAGTCTTTCTGCAAAACCACAAAGTAAAACTGGTTAGATCAGATGTCTAAGTCCTCTGACTACATAACAAGAACTGGAAAAAGAAAAGAAGAAACAGTACCATCCTCTGCACATTGACCTTTACCCAGTCAGCAGGAACTCCAACATCCACAACCATTATTTCCAATCTGTTGAAGGCATTGAAATCAAAATAGATACAATGCCTAGAATTCTTTTCCATTGAGTTGAAGAAATTGAATTCCATAGATTTAAAGAAAGAACACAAATAGTTCTATCCAATTTATTGAAGAAGTCGAAACCTAAATATTGAAAAGAACTGACTGCATAAAATTCTTTTCCTATCCATCAAATACATTAAAGTCCATAGAAGAAAGAATGGAAAGAATATAGTCGCATTCACAAGAAATCATTTAGTTGTAGAGTACTCTACTCTTTTTATATCTAAACAACAAAGGAAACATGGGGGCAAGAAACAGAAAGCTACACAACAGAGTCAAACAGAATCGATGTTTTCCAAACCTGATAGTGAAAATAATTGGGCAACGAAGAAGATGAAACAGGGGCACAGCAGTTAACATTACAGGACAGTTATTTGACTGCTGCATAGGCACTTGGTAAATATACGCAGAAGGTGAACAATGCCTCAATTTTTATTTGGTGAGCATTGGTAAAAAGTGTAGGGTGTTTGTCAAGCGGATAATCAGGGAGTGGATGGATTTCAGAGGTCAAATAATAGAAGAGTTTAGAAAAATGCATTTAAATTACCAAAAAAAAGTTTATTTATGGTCTTTACGAATATGATATTTTTTGGGCATTTCTAATAATACAAGACTTAAAAAAGTCTCTCATGGCCCAATTATTATTACAGCGTTCTCTACCATAGAATTCGGCCTTCGGGGTCAACCCGGCGGCTTCTATGAGGAAGGCGGCGCAAAGGAGGCTCGAGGGTTTGTTAAGGAAGGCGAGAAGATCTCCTTTAAGATCAAACAATTCCATTGAATTGAGTATGATTGTATGTTTGATAGCATCGAAATAGTGCAGCTAAGCAAACTTCTAATGCTAAAGAAAGTTCTTGGGGAAGCTATAGCATAGTGAACTCTCATCAAGCTGCCACTGGTTCAAGGTTTGAAACAAGTCTTCAATAAAATCGCATCTGTAACATCACTGTTATATCTGACATGCACTGTATCTGTAAAGCAAGCACGCAGGTACATAGTGTAGGGTGTTTGTCTAGTGGCGGGTAGCGGATAAGCAGGGAGATGATGGATTTCAGAGGTCAAATAATAGAAGAGTTTTAAAAATGCATTTAAACTACCAAAAAAAAGTTTATTTATGGTCGGCAAAATCGCATCTGGACCATCACTGTTATATCTGACATGCACTGTATCTGTAAAGCAAGCACGCAGATACGGAAAAAATTCTTACAACAATGAAATTTCCAATTTTGCCGTTGTGCAAGTCCTGTTATAAACCAGTTGTAACAGAAATCTAATGTAACCTCGATTTTACAGGAAAGACAATTCTATCACCAGAAACAAATTATCAAAGTGATGCATTGAAGTTACAAAGGACCAAAACTGAGGTGCTTCAATAAGAGATCTTAACTGTGATTTTGATGCCAGACGTGCAAGTTTTCCAGCATGCTCAACCGGAGACGATCCCTTGCGCTTTAGGAAGCCTTAGTCAAGAATTGACCACAAATGAAATATAATTCAAGCTTGATAAAAAGGAAACCAGAAAATACCCTTTCAACTCTAGAAGTGACACTTACCAATGTTCCTTAATTGCTTTTCACGCTTTGGTGTTGTAATTGGATTCTTATCCTTCAAGAGAAAGTAAGACTATAAGATAAGAAGTAGAACAAAGGGGTCGAAAAATAAACTTGCTAAAAATAAACAAATCAACAATTGAAAAAGTTTAAATTATACCTTAATGATGGGATCTCCAACCTCACCATTACCGAGAAGGCGCTGAGAATGCCATCCCTGCATGGCACGAGCTGCAGCATCCCTTCTTGCCCTGCCTGATCCAGGTGCATTAATCAAATCTACCTGCATAGACATTGTTCCCGGGACTTTTATAAGTTAAAAAGACTGCTAAACTAATACTCCCTCAGTCCATAGAATGTGTCTTTACTTTCCTTATCGGAGTGTCCCATAGAATGCGTCTTGTTTCCATAAATGCAAGGTTTTAAAAAGCGTAAATGGGTTTCGAGGCGTTTTTCCATGGTTTCACGAGGCGTAAGCCTCGAAACGGAACGAGGCGTAAAATTGAGGCGTAAATTTAATTTCCCCCCCTAATAAATACATAATAATACACAAGTCCAAAATACTCTCAAATTCAAAATACATGGGATTCAAAATTCTCCACAACTAGGATTTTAACTTTTTAGTGAAATACATGGGAATTGGTGGCCAAAATGTCTTTTATGGAAGAAGAATACAATGAATCTTACTAGCTCATAGCTAACCTCTTCGTTTTATTAAGTTAAGGAGTGGCGGCGGTTTCAGCGACGCCGGCAGAGAGGAGCGGCGCGAGAATGCAATTCACGATTTCATGGCGCGAGAATGCAATTTCACGGCGGCAGGGTTGTTTTCTACTCAATTTTGATTTTAATCTAAATATTTTGGTTGGGCTGACTGGAAATCTAATTAATGTAATTGGGTTTAAGCTCAATTACATTAATTTAATAAGAATTCGATTATGGCCCGATAAAAAAAAGGGACCACCTCAATGAAAAAATGCCTCAAAGGCGAGCCTCGAGGCGCGCCTCGCCGGAACGAGGCGCTCAGAAGAAGCGCATGGACTGAGGCGTACGCCTCAAGGCGTTTTTTCTCTGTTTCGATTCGAGGCGCGCCTCGAGGCGGGCCTCAGTTGGGTTTTTTAAAACCTTGCATAAATGGTAAATTATTACAAACATTTTATTTGTGGAACCCATCCCTTTGATTTCTCACACAACTTTCAACTCTCCTTAATAACCGTGCCCAAAAGAAACAAGACACATTCTATGGGACGGAGCATTCTATGGGACGGATGGAGTATTATATATTCATGCAACGTATTTTATAACCATTCGGGTGGATAAAGAAACTTAACAATTGTTTGGAGGAAAGCAGGTTATTTAAATATCCTGGTACAATATTTCCTAGTATATTGAAGTCATAACAGTTAATAACTCCATTGAATATTTTGTATGCTATAGCTTTCCTCAAACAATTACTATAACCAAAATAACAATGCCTAAAACTACAAGACTGTCAGGCAAGCCTGAGTTGAGCAGGGGAATTTGCATGTGCGGATACATTAGAGACATGGCATGGCATACCACAACGATAAAATGTAAGTTAATAGTTTGATAAGGCATGCTATAGCATAAATTTTGCAGCAAAGTACAGCATACAGGAAATAACTGCGACTACTTCAAAAACTTCGAGTTGAATGATGACAAATTACAATTTACAATGACCTGATTCCCAGCAGCAGGATCTGATATAGTAGCATCGGTGAAAGGTAGCTCACCACAGCGCATTTTGTACTTTTCATATTCCAATAGTGCCTGTAAAGACAATCCATCAGTAAAATTGCACAACGGATAGAGTCATCATAGACCATCAATATAACAGAAATTCACTTTATAGTAGTCAGTGTGGGGAAAGATTTTAGTAAATGTACAAGCAAACCACCCAACATTGAAGGAATACGAAAGAGAAGGCTCATGATATTTATATAAATAAACCTAGAGTAGAAATGTATATGAAGCACATCAAGTCAATTGAGGACTCATTTTTTTCCCAAGAGGAGACTCAGGATGGATAATTAAAAGATTCTTGAGAAAGTATCCAGGGAAAAAAACCTATGAGCTAGTATGGTAGAGGCCAGATTACGGAAACAAGAAAATAGTCCTTTCTTATCTCAGGATTCCAGAAATACCAATGAAATTTTGAGTCATGATCAGATGCTCAGATCTTCCGACATTTAAGCAGTATAAAAACACAAACTGCTCCTATGTTGCATCAATTCTAATTGATCAAAATAATCCATTTCTCTTCATCTCTGATTAATACAAGTTAAATCCCAGGAGAGAATAATATTCATCTAGGTTACACAAGCTGCTAAAATAGAGACAAAGCCTCTGGCCAAAGCAAAGATCATATGGAAAATTCTACAGCCTTCCAAGTGTTGATACCGGAACACTTACACACATGGATGCGCCAGAAGAAGTGAGACGATAATACTTGAAAAGTACAGATATGTTTCTCAGAAAGTACATAAAAGACATGCTTGCAATTATAACTAGTAAATAAATAATGAAAATAAGATTACTAGGTCAAGTAATTTGAACACAACCTTCTCATAAAAACCTCGAAAAGTCCAGGATACAGTAGTACAAGTCCTGTAAAAGTTTAAATAACATTAAGATGCATCAAAATCCTATGAGAAAATAAATGGAATAGTTCAACTAAGAGATTCTGTGCATGAGAAGTTGGTAGATTAACAGACTTGACTGAGAAATTTGTTGTGAGAAACAGTGAAACGCCGAACTACTGAGACATGTCACTCAGTGACCTTAGTTTGTTCTATTTCTGGTGTAACAACAAATGCATTTACAGAATCGGAACTATTTGGCTGGTCATAAGTGATCTCACTGAAAAATAGAGCTTTTGAATAAAATTAAGAGTTGATCCTCACTTGGGGGGTTTAAATGATTCTCCTACTTGTCTCCAAAGCTTCAATGAAGTGACCTGAAAACCAACAATCATATCAAGATTATAAGCCACATGCCAGAGACAAAAGTATGCAGACAGCTCTGCTAGTAATCATAAGGAAGTGGGCCTCTAAATTTCATTACAAACCATTACAAAAAATCAATGCTAAAAAGTCCAGTTTTGCATAAGCATAAATGTTTTTTTCATCATCCACAGATGGCTATTGCGGTTTGCAATAAAACTCTATACCATGAGCTTTTTACAATCTATTAAGGCGAACCAGCCACAGATATCAAGTTTGTCATGATGAGCCTTCCACCATCATTATCGAGGCCAACCAGAAACTTATAAGCAGACAAAGACTCAATAGAATCCCATTCTCTGTTAGAACGTCTCTTTAAGTTGTATACATGGAACAAAAGCTATCAATTCTAACGAAGGAAATTATTTGGCTTAAGGAATTCGTTATCATCAATTTTACCTCTTCTCCTCACTTCTTAACTGAGATGCACAATTATTATAACAAGATCTTAAGCTCTTATGAGAAAGAAACGAAATGAGGTGAGCAGATGGAATAAGTTACACATACCTGTTCATAACCACCAAGTCTGATCACCGCTCTCCACAACCTAATTAAAGAAACACGGTATTTGTACAATGTGAAGAATGTGGAGAAGTAATGGCAAAAAGAAATTAGAAGAAAGAGTTACTTGAGGCAGTTCAAAGGCTCTTGGTAGAATTTGGGAGGCTTGAAGTCCAAGCATCTTTCTCTATGGAAAGTTTCAAGTTCCTTCATAAAGGCGGCTTGGTCCTCCTCAGTTCCAGATTCATCTCCTCTAGGATCATTGGCATCTAAAAGAAAAGATCTGGATGACGGTTTACTATCAGGCTCGTTCTTCAACTCCTCCGCCCCATTCGACTGTACCACAATGACGGCACCGTTCTCATTTAGTTCCTCGAATTTGCCCTGGGCCATTAGCTCCGACTCTTTTTCCCTGCCTTCTGCTTCCCCTTCCTCTTCCCCTTCCCCGTGTCCATTCTCCGCCACCTCCGGCAGATCAACGTTCGATTCTTGTTGGCATTTATCTTCTTCTGCTTCTGCTTGCACTTGTGAAACTTTTAAGGGGTTAGGGCTAAAACTTCCAACAGAAACTTCTCCGTCTTTGTGCTTCATTGGGTTCTCAACTTCCACATCCTTCAAAGTTTCATTCTCAACGTGGTCTTCACCTGAAGCAGCAGTTGCAGTGCCGCCGCCGCCGTGTGCATCCTGAACGGCCTCTTTATTATCCTCCATGACGAGTTCTCGCACTTCAATCGAGTTATTCTTTCCCAACTGAAAAATCCCCAATCACAACCAAACCCTAGTTTTTAACATGTGTATGAAGGTCACAAGTACAAATCAAACCCAGCGAAATGAATATCGGACCCTTTTCTTTTTTGAATTAATGGCATGTCATCTTTAATTTTAGCGGTGGCGGTATGATATAAAATAATCTAGCTAATAATTATACTTTGAGGATAAATAATTTATAGTTTATTACTATCTTTTTTCTCATATGGAAGTATTTATATCTGTTTCATATAAAATATACTATAGTACATTGAAATATAGGTTAATAAAAATCATAATATTAAATATAATACAATTTTATGTTTTCATATGAGAAATGAAAACCTAAATATAACTTTAAAAAAATAATACTCCATCCATTCTAATGAGATTATCTCATTTTTTTTCACTATATTAAGAAAATTGTTAGTTGTGTGAGAAATGGTTAGTCCTACAAAAGAGCGTGGTTATTTATGTATAGAATTTTACTATTTTTGAAATGAAACAAGATGGATGTGACAAATTAAAAAAAAAAAAGACGAGACAAGATGAATGAAACGTGTATATATATATATATATATATGATGTGGATCTGGTGAGATCCACACCTGAACTAAAAACTAACTATAATCATAGATCTTGTATATAACTAAGGTTGAAAATAATTAGAATTTGTAATTTTATTATATTAAAAAATAGCATAAAGGGCATAATTGAAAAAAAAAAATTGGAACGAAATTGGGGCAAAACCATCCCCATCCATTAAGAATTAAAAATCGTCCATAATGTCCCCATGGAATGGCGTAGTAGTGAAGGTGGGTGGCTCGGGACTGAAGGTAGCGGCTGCAGGTTCCTCGTTATCAAAAAAAAAAATCGTCCACAATCTCCTCGGAAACCGTTGCTATCCAAAATCTATCTCCCCCAAAAATCTTTAAAATTAAATTTATTATAGGTGATTTTTAATTTACATAACAAATGGGTCTTTGGGACTACATTGAAATGTTTTAACCATTTACAAATTTGAAAGTTTTCCTATGCATATATCAGTATATCTTATGCATATTTATTCACATTAGTATTCATGGAAAATGTTCTCCGTTATGTGCATGAATAATTATGCACGTTTTGTTATTCAGTTTTACATAAAATATAAAAGGTTTTGCATATATTTATTCAGATAATATGCACATATTGTATCCTCTTTCCCAAGCAATTTGTATTATAATTTCATGCATAAATAACTATTCTATTATGCATAACGTTTGAACACTTTGAGCCAAATTAATAATGTCCCATTATGCAACAACAATAATATTCAAGTAAATTACAAATATTAAAATTCATTCCCTAGCAGTTCACTACAAACCATGCATAATCTTTATATATTTTATGCATAATCCTTATTTATTTTATGCAAAAAAACTTGCATAAAACATATAAGGGTTATGCATAATATAAAATAATAGGATTTTGCATAAAAAATATAAGGATTATATATATATATATATGCTTCTTATTTCTCATATAAAATGTGGGTTCTCACATCGCAAGTATGGGAAAATATATGAATAGTTGATATGCATACATGTGTTATGCGTATGAATGTTTATGCACATATTATTAATCAGTTATGCATAAAAAAAACACTGATCATGCATAAATTTATTAAAAACAATAAAACATTTTACTATCTTGTTTATTTAATATTTTTTAGTTGCCAAACGTATTAAAATTGCACATTCCCACATTTCATTATACTCCCTCCGTCCCAAAATTCTTGTCCGCTATTTCATTTTTGGTTGTCGCAAAATTATTGTCTACTTTCCTTTTTTAGTAAATTATTACACACAACTTTTTTGTGGGACCCATAACTTTATACCAATCTACACACAACTCTCCTTAAAAACCGTGCAAAAAGTAAATTGGATAAGAATTTTGGGACGGAGGGAGTAATATTTATAAAAGTTTCGATTATACTCAAAGTTTAAAACTTTCTTTCAACGTAAAACTTTAATTGTTATTGACAATTTATCAGTGTCAATATGTTCTATAATGTCTGTTGTACAATTCAAAAATTAGAACATGCATAGTAAATTTAGACAATGCATGTGCATAAACAATCATAAACAAGTGCAAAAATGGATAAATAAATTCACACATTTTCATCATATATATTCTATATCATGGGAGGGTTCGATAATGGAATTTTATTGAAATCAACAACACTATAGACAGTTATTATTTTATACAACAACAATATCAAACAAAAAATAATAATAATAATACTCCATCCGTCTCATTCAATTCATCCTTAAACTTTTCAACGCGGTTATTAAGGCAGGCGAGGTGGGTTTTAGTTATAAAGTTGTAGGGCCTACTATTTAGTGAAAGTCATTAAGTTTACTAATGATCTAATTCTTTATGAGTTTTTTAGTGCAAGGGGCCACATGTAATTAAAATCGCAAAAACTTTGGTGCAACCGGTTGCAGGTGCAACCGGCTGAACCCAGTTAAATAGCATAATAATATAGAAGTTCACATAAGCGCTCCTGTAGCGCAGGTGGTGAGTTGCTGGGCTCTCACCCGAGAGACCCGGGTTCGAGACCCAGCAACAGCATTTTCCTTTTTTTATTTTTAACATTAAAAATTTAATTTTTTATTTAAAAAAAATTAATGTATGACACAAAGAATATTAATATGTAATATTAAAATTTTTTCTTCTTAAAAATATAATATTTTTTTAAAAAAATTATAATTATATAAACAACTATAATATGACACGAAAAATAATAAATTTAATTTCTTATTTTTAAAAAAATTAATATATGACACAAATAATATTAATATGTATATTAAAAAATTTTCTTGTTAAAAAAGTATAGTAATATTTAAAAAATATATAATTGTATAAATAACTACAATATGAGACGAAAATAATAAATTTAATTTCTTATTTTAAGAAATTTAATATATGACACAAAGCATATTAAAAAATATAATATTTTTAAAAAAATTATAATTGTATGAACAACTACAATATGACACGAAAAATAATAAATTTAATTTCTTATTTTTTTTAAAAAAATATATGACACAAAGAATATTAATATATATATTAAAAATTTTAACCTAGGAGAAAAAAATAGGGTTTAGACTTCCCCTCTAGGATACACTAAAAACAAGAAAAAATACCGTAGCAGCTCCACGACTAAAAGGGTTTGGAAATGCTAGCGTTCCGAAGGGAACGCTAGCTTTTTTCCAAACCATTTAAAAATGCGAGTGTTCCGAAGGAACGCGAGCATTTTTAACCGGAGAAAAAAGTAGGGTTTAGACTTCCCCTCTACAGGTACAAGTAAAAACAAGGAAAAATATTATTGCTCAATACGAATGATACTTTTCTTTAGGCAAAATGATACTTTTATTTACAACATGTGATACTATTACTCAATAGGAATGATACTTTTCTTTAGGAAGAATGATACTTTTGTTAACAACATGCGATACTATCGCTCAATAAGAATGATACTTTTCTTAAGGAAGAATTATACTTTTCTTAAGAAAGAATGATACTTAAGGAAGAATGATACTTTTCTTAAGAAAGAATGATACTTTGTTAACAACATGTGATAGTATTGCTCAATAAGAATGATACTTTTCTTAATGAAAATGATACTTTTCTTAAGGAAGATTGATACTTTTCTTAAAAAAGAATGATACTTTTTTTAACAACATGTGATATTATTGCTCAATAAAAATGATATTTTTCTTAAGGAAGAATGATACATTACTCAATAAGAATGATACTTTTTTTAATGAAGAATACACTTTTCTTAAAGAAGAATGATACTTTTGTTAACAACATGTGATTCTATTGCTCAATAAAATGATATTTTTCTTAATAAATTAATAAAATTATTATTAAAAAAAGTGCTACGTAAAAAAAATTAAAAAACTAAAATAAAATGTATTATTAAAAAATGTATCACTTTTTTAAATCAATTAAATGAAAATGAAGGAAAAGAAAAAAAATAAAATGAAAAGAAAGGAAAAGGAAAAGGAAAAAAAAGAATGATATTTTTCTTAAGAAATTAAAAAAATTATTATTAAAAAAAAAGTGTTACATAAAAAAAAATTTAAAAAATAAAATAAAATGTATTATTAAAAAAATGTAGCACTTTTTAAATTAATGTATCAATTTAAATGAAAATGAAGGAAAATAAAAAAAATAAAATGAAAAGAAAAGAAAGGAATGAAAAAAAAGGAAAAAAATAAAATTAAAAGAAAGGAAAAGAAAAGAAAAAAAAATAAATGAAAAGAAATGCAAAGGAAAAAAGTAGGGGCTAGACTTCCCCTAATAAGTAAAAAAACATGTGATACTATCGCTCAATAAGAATGATACTTTTCTTAAGAAAAAATGGCACTTTTGTTAACAACACGCGATACTATCTTCAATAAGAATGATACTTTTCTTAGGGAAGAATGATACTTTTGTTAACAACACGTGATACTATCGCTCAATAAGAATGATATTTTTCTTAAGGAAGAATGATACTTTTCTTAAAGCAGAATAATACTTTTCTTAAGGAGAAATGATACTTTTTAATTGGTTGGAATAAAAAAAATCACTTATTATAAACAAAAAATTATCATTTTTGTTAAATTAATATATCAATTAAAATGAAAAAAGGGACAAACTTGATTTGAAAAAAATATGAATTGGTTGGAATAAAAATATTATTTATTTAAAATAAATTTATCACTTTTTTAAATTAATATATCAATTAAAATGAAAAAAAATATTATCAAAAAAAAAAAGGGACAAACTTATTCTGAAAAAATAATTATAATAAAAATATGAATTATTATGAACAAATGTATCATTTTTTAAAATTAATATATCAATTAAAATAAAAAAACTCAAAAAGACGCTGCTGGGACTCGAACCCGGGTTAATGGGCTTTGAGCCTAGCAGTTTAGCCAACTGCACTACGTTACCATTGTTTAAATATTCCAAATTGTACATATTTAAGTGTAATCGTCCGGTTGCAGCGGTTGCACCTGCAACCGGATGTACAGCAGCCCAACTCAATTAAATTGAAGATCTCTCCGGAGTCGAAGTTGCCGCCTACAAACGCGCTCATATTTGCGGCAGAAACGAACTCACTCTCTGGAACGAAGCTTTCGCCTAGACCGAGGTCAGCCTATAACTCATCGGGAGTTTCCGACGGTGGGAAATCGAAGGAAGAATCAATTCTCTTCATGGGGTGGTAGGGGCAGAGATAGATCTAGACTTTGGGTGGGGGGCGGCGCTGGAGAGAGAGGGTTTGAGGGGAAAAGATGTTGTGTTAATGGAGTAGGTAGGAGTATTTTGTCAGACTCGTTAATTAGATTAATTAGGTGTAGTAATTTAATTTAATTAAATCAAGTAAGAGTGTATTAAGATGTTAAAAACTTTCCATTTCGGTTGGACACAAGTTGAATGGGACCTCAACAAAAAGAAATGGAGACAAGTTGAATGGGACGGACGGAGTATAAGTTAAGATCACATAAGTTTCTACAATTGCAGTTTCTCTTACCTAAACAAAATGATATATCGTACAAATTTGTCAATAATATAACACTAAAATGACGACAAACTTGCTTCCATTTGCAGGATCGAGAATTGCCAGAAGGAAAAAAGATCTCAAACGAAAATTTCAGAAATTGGGAAGATGAGAATATCTGAACGAAGGATATATGGGTAAATTTCGTCTATAATATAACAGAAAATGATGAGAAACTTGCTACAATTTGTAGAATCAATGACCGCCATAAGGAAAAAGATTCAATATGAGAATCTTGGAAATTGGGAACACAGAATATCTATCAAATGAAGAAGATATGATATTGAAGAAGATGGCGTCGGGTTTGCTTGATGGGAATTGAAGAAGATTTGATATTATCTTAGGTTTTAAAAAATATTTTACATATATATGCCCTTAATGACACTTATTACGCAATAATGAATTAAAATTAAAAGAAAAAAAAGAACAAATCTGAACCATAAATTATATGAAATGAAAGATCCAGATTTGTTCTTAATTCCTACAAATAGTAATGGACTTATCTGATTCAATTCATATATACATATATATATATATATATATATATATATTGGGAGTGGTCTCGCTGAAAATGTACTCTTATCGCGTGAACGTGCGAACACCGCACTTTAAAGACAAACGTATTGCACTTTCAAGGTAAATATACCGCACTTTAATACCGCACTTTATGTATCGCACTTAAGAACAACGTATCGCACTTTAAGTATTGCACTTTAAAATGCAATATATTTGCCTTTTAAAGTGCAAGACATTTGTCTTTAAAGTGCAGTGTTCACACGTTCACACGATAAAAGGCTGTTCACATTTGAACCTCCTCCTATATATATATATATATATATATGAGAGATGTATCATTAAAAAACAACACCTTATTGAAGGAATTAGGAACATATCATAGTCCTCCATTTTATAAGATGTGTGGTTGTATTTAAAGTAGATAATTTAGTTTTATTTTTTTTAATTTGTATCATTAAGGGTATTGTAGTCAATATCATTTATATTTCTTATTAGTTTTTTTTTTTATTTTACTTTGAATTTAACAAAGAAGAAAACGAGATTTGATGCCCTTTGTTCTTCTTCTTCGCCGCTCGTAATTTATATGCACTTTATTCGTAATTTATATGCACTTCATTCGTAATTTTTATGCACTTTATTCGTAATTTATATGCACTTCATTCGTAATTTTTATGCATTTCATTCGTAATTTATATGCACTTCATTTATAATTTATATGCACTTCATTCGTAATTTTTATGCACTTTATTCGTAATTTATATGCACTTTATTCGTAATTTTTATGCACTTTAATCGATAAACCCTAAATACCGCCTCATTTGAAACTCGCAAAATTAATCCAAATAAATTAATCGTACAAATTCAACATCTCAATCGTTTCGAAAAATTAAAGCTCCATGAAGGCCCAAATTAAGTTAAATTCCAGCTAATTTGAAATTTGCAAAACTAATCTCAATCAATTCCTCAATTCTCAGTACAAATCTATCATCTCAATCAGTTTCTAAAAAAAATCGAAACTCCATGAACTCCGAAATAAGCTAAATAATATTCAATTTCATAACCCTATGAATCCCGATCCCAAATCCATGAACACCCATCAATACCGATCCCAAATCCATGAACAACCACAACTCCCAACCCATTCCTCCTCAATTCCACATACAAACTATTACCTCAGTTAATTTCTTCGTCAATTAGCCTGACGAGAGAAATTCGACGCCATTTGCTTCAGATCCTTCACCGGCAGCGCTCCACTATCTCACAATAATCGGAGTCATCTCCAGCGAGTGTGTAGTCGCTGTCGTCTTCTTCTTCTTCGATGAGGAGTTCGTATGCGAGTGGAGATGGAAGGTAAATTGGAAGAGAGAGAGGCTATTGCTTATGTTTCTCCTTCGATGAGAGATAGGCGAAGATAGAGAGGGAGATAAGATTTCCTGCGTGAGTGAGCTAGAGAGAAGATGAAGGAAGAAAGGGAGAGAGAGAATGAAGAGAGGCGTGTGTTGGGTGATGATTCAATCCTCAGCATGATCGTACTTGTGGGAAATGACTCTTATCTTCTATACTGAATCATGCTCAGTAGCCTCGTGCTCTGAACTGTTGAGAAGATTTGAAGATCCCAAAACCCTATCTGATTGGTGAACCATTCCTTTGTATTCGTATTTGCCTCTCGAGGTTTCGCACTCGGCAGACACTCGATCCGGTCAAGGCGCTCGCAGCTAATCGCCCCAAGCACCGGTGCAGAAGACTCGGAATATCTGGACTTAGCAGAGCAAAGATATCGAGAGAGTCGGCTGAACCGAACTCGCAGAGTAGTTCACTGGACTCAAAGCCGATCTTCCATAGACTTATCTCGGCAGCCTATCTACCGAATACAAGGTCGACTCAAGAACGGCAGATAGTCTTCGGGACTGTCGTAATCTTTTGAAAGACAATCCGCATTGTCATGTACGAGGAAGAGAGAAGTCGCCTTGCCCTGTCTCGAAGTTTGTGCTCGTCTCAACCACTTCATCCACCTTGACGAATGACAAGCATACACGTGTCTTCTCACCCGCTAAAGCCGCAGCCAACCTTTTACCTAAAAAAGGTGGGAAAGTACACTCGTTACCTACACCAAAAGAGCCGTTTGCTACCAAAAAGAGAGAGAGAGAAGAAGATCGTCTCCAACGGATCTATTTCAATCTCTCGCTCTATAAATAGAGGGATCATTCAAGATTTGAGAGAGAATGCGCGCACCTAGAACACGAGAGAGCATTCAAACGAGCGATATTAACGACTAAGTCCTCCGCAAGAAACAACCGAGTTATCTCCCGCGAAAGACTACATCCAAATCTCAAAAGGAACCAAGTCGAACCGACATAAGCTTCTAGTATCCAAGCGACCGACACGAACCTATAGCTAAACCCTCACTGTTCGTCGCTCTAGATAGCTACATTCTCGTTCCTTATCCCTCTAACCCTAAGCTCACTTGTTATATCCATAGCTTAGACGAAGGAGTTCACATTTGAACCTAATCCTTATCGTATAAGGACTCCTTCACTGTTGGAGAAGTTTGTCAAACACTTTAAGTTTGATAGTGTTGTAAACCGAGACTTGGATCGCATAAAAACCAAGACGCGGCTTTGCCCAAGGTGTGCAAGCCGACCGAGACTAACTCGAGGATAATAAATAGCCTCCCGATCATTCGGGACAGTGGACGTAGGATTTGAGCGATATCCGAACCACTTTAAAAATCCCGTGTCTCTTATTACTTTCTTAATCGTTGCATTGATTTTACTATTCATACTAAACATCATATTTAAATCAATCAACTGTCTCAAAGATACCGAACTTTTAAATCTACTAAACCGAGACTTAAAACGTTTTCTCACAAAAAAATTGATTTGGGCCTACACAATTCCGCACACCGAACTCTCACCGAATGATACCGAATTCGACCTAGCCGCTAGCGCATCTCACCGAGCCGGCACTCTTTTAGCCTTTAACTCGATTCGTAACGCTTGTCCGGTCCGCCGAACTTCAAGCTGCAGACACCATCCCGAATAGGATCGCCAAGTTCAAAATTGAGAAATCGAATCGGGTGTATTCACCCCCCTCTACACCCGACCGTACACTCGGGACCAACAATTGGTATCGAGCAAGGAGTTCTTTGACTCTTGTTATCTTTGAGACCGGTCTATTCGAACGGATCCAAGGGAAAACGTTTTCACCGCATATCACTCTACATTCATATCTATATTCTTCATGGGCCGATATGTCGTGTATAAGGATGGTACCCATGTTCTCGGTGGAGAATTATGGAGTATGGCGAGTCGAATGGAAGCACATCCGACATCCCTCCATGACAAGATGATCGAAGTTCTTGAAGATGGACCTATCGCTCCCATGATCGATAGTGTCGTAACTCGAGACCAAGCTCAAGGAGGAGGAATGGTGACCGGGAAGAAGATTCCCAAAGACGTAAGTCTCTTCACTCCCGAGGAGAAGAAGCTTCACAATTTAGACCGTGTTGCCGTAAAACGCCATACCGACCACCCTTAGTGATTCTTATCTTGGGCGTGGTTCGGGAATGCAAGATCGCTAAAGAACTCGGGATGCTCTTGCGCTACCGAGTCGAGGGACTCGGAAGATTAAAGCCAACAAATTAGCGACGGAACTCCAAAAGCCGGAAAGCTTGTCTCTCATGCCCGGGGATAAAATTGAAGATCTAAACGTCGATTTACCAATCTGATGAACTCTATCAATGGGTCGGGAAAGACATTCAAAGAACCGAGAGATGAATCGAAAATTCCGAGGGCACCGCCGGATGGACACCGGACACCTTTTGCCACTCTATTGCGACATTCCGACTTAGATGCCGTGTCTCCCGGCCATATCTTTTCGTAATTACAAAGTGCAGAGGAGTTTGAGTTCGACGACCTCAAAGAAAGCAGAGAGCCGAAGCCGACACAAAAATCGACCATGCTTTCAAAGCATCGGCCAAGACAAAGATCTCCAAAGAACGAGCAAAACGACGAGTAAGATCGAACCTTCACTCAATGATCTACAAGAAGGAAGTCTCGCTCGAAGTATGCACCGCTCGCCGTAAAGTATCGAAGGAGAAGGAGCGACGCAGTAAAAGTGACTAAAGCCTATCGGGAAACGAAAGGTAAGTCAAATTATATGTCGAAACACACTCCCGACTCACAATCTTCTCGAATGCGTAAAAGAAAGATGACTCGTAACCATCAAAGAATAGCGAAAGCAAAGAAGAAAGAGTCATCGCTTGTTACAACCGCAAGAAGCCGGGACATTATCGCATGATTGTCCCGAGCTCGGCAGTGCCGAACGCGCAAAGACGTAAGACAAGGAGAGAGAAATTCGCTCGTAAAAGACAATCCTACATAGCCGGCGAAATCTCGCACGACTCGAAGAGGTCGACTCCTTTATGGATTCATCGGATGATGATGCAGCCTTTCATGGCCTTAGAGCTTGAAGTCGAAGAATCACCGAAAAGTGCATGATGGCAAAGCGAAGAGGATGAGGTAAATTCTCATGAACCACTTAACTCCTCTTCACACCGCACACACGACACTATTTCAAAAGTGCAGATGAGAATTTGGACGTCGCAACCGCATACGAAGAACTCGCTCGACGAACAAATTCGGATGAGTCTCGCAGCTCAAAGAAGACTCTTCGTGGAGTTGGATACCCCGAAAATAGAGAATCGTAGACTTTCTCGAGAGAGTCGTTGCTACCGAGGCCGAAGGACTTGTGTTGAGACTCGTGGAGGAAATAAACTCTCCGATGGCCAAGTCTCAAGCATCAAGAAGATCGGATTTCGCTTTGACCAATGACTTGACTCGTAAAGATACCGAACCGAGTCCGTCAAGCAAGAAATGTCGGGACTTCGCACCGAGCACGACACATCGAAGAAGAGTGATGATGTCCGGAGGAGCCCGATGACCGAAAGGTACATGGGCGCCGAGAAGAAATTAGAAGCTATGCTAGCAAGCAATAAGCCAAAGCACCGCAAGGAAGGACTTGGATTCAGCCAGGGAGCTTCCTTATCCGCCCCCAAGACACTCGGGTACGGCTTGCCGATAGGTTTGTTCAAGGGGAGACTATGAACGCAAATATACCGAACCCCCTAGAAAAGAACAAAAGCAAGATGAAAGCACCTCATCCCACACATCGCATTCCGACAAGAAGATCGGTGCCAAGAAACCCCAGGCCCGGCCAAGGGGGGAACCAAGAAATTAAAATTGGCGATCAAGATGGACCTCCAAAGCCGACACATCCAAACTCGCATGGGTCATACTATTATGAACCTATAGTCGAAGAGGCTCCAAAGGTCGAAGAAAAAAGAAAGCCACACGTAAGGCTAAGGTCAGCAATCCACCAACTCGTAAGATCGAGACTCCCGAACCTCGAAGCCTCGTAAGTCACCTTGACCACCAAAGGGTCGATATGTTGACTCTAATGGAAAGAAAATGTCCGAAACCACCGTGGTTGTTAGACGATTTGGGTTATGAAAACTAACATCTAAGGACCCAAAATCAAAAATGAAGGGTACTTGAATAAAATTCTCGTTTTTACAAAAGTGCGTAATGACCCATGGTATGTGGACAAGGATGCTCAAGACACATGACATACCAAAGGAGTCTCATCAAGAATTATATCACCGAAGAAGGACCCATAATTGAAGTTTGGAGATAATGCCAAAGGCTACACGAGAGGATATGGAACACTCAAAGATAGGAACTCGCTAAAGTTCCAAGAGTATCATATGTTGAAGGACTTCAAAGATAATCTTCTCTCGTTAGTCAATTTTGTGATAACTCAAAAAGAGTGATTTTTGACGCCGGTTTCGTGATGTTATTGATAAATCCACAAGGGAAAATAGTGTTATCGTGTTCGCGCAGTAAAAGAATATATATGTGGCCGATCGAACTCACCGAACCTCGAAGCTTGCTTATCGGGCGAAGAATGACAACCGCACGAGGTGGCTATGGCACGTAAGACTCACCATCTCAACTTTAAGACGCTCAACAAGCTTACAAGAAACACTCTAGCAAGGGGACCGCCGAATGAAGTATTCAAAGAAAGACACTCAAAGGTGAAGCATGTCCGAAGGGAAAGCAAACAAGGAATCAAAATCCTCCAGCTTCCTTCGCCTTCCACGAATGGAATTCTTCACCGCTACATATGGATTTGTTCGGTCCCGTCTCCCCAATGACGATCGAGGCGTAAAAATATGCATTAGTGGTCATAGATGACTACTCGCGCTACACATGGGTCATATTCATTGCCAACAAGTCTCGACGTCAAAACAGAGTTACCAACGCTTCGAAAAGGCTCGGTGTCGAGAAGAACACCAAGATCGAAAAATACGTTCGCATGCAGGAACCGAGTTCCTTAATTCCATGGTAAAGGAGTTCTCGCAGCGTAAGGAATAGAGCATGAGACTTCACCGCACGCACACCTCGGCAGTAATGGAGTTGCCGAACGAAAGAACGTAACTCTAAAAGAGGCAAGCTAGGATTCTTCTCGCGCACTCGGGGACTCCCAACCAAATTCTCGGGCGTAAGCTACCGATACCGCATGTTATACTCGTAATAGATCTCTACCGACAAAGCAAAGATAAGCGGACACCATATGAACTATGGAACGGCAGAAGCCTTCTCTATCTTATTTCCATATTTTTGGTTGTTCATGCTTTATCCACAATAATGGGAAAGATCACCGAAGACTTTTGATAGCAAGTCGATCGTGGAGTATTCTTAGGATACTCTCGGTCAAGCAAAGCTTTCGTAGTATTCAACTATCGGACTCTTTGCGTGGGAGGAAAGCCCTCATGTTGTCTTTTAACGAGTTTGCTATCGAGGACAGGAGCAATAACTCAAATTCTCGAATCCGAGGACATCAAGAAGCGGCCACGAGGATCTAAGCTTAAAAGACAAATCAAAAGATCCAGCTATGTTGGGATGATGATTCGGACGAAGAAACCCAAGACAAATCTATCGAATCTCAACCAACTGAGCAAGTAGCCGAGCAGATTGATTCTCCCGAACGTAATCAATCCGTGTAACTCGAGTCGATGAGGAAACCGTAGAGGTAACCGAGACCAACACTACCGAGAATAACAACTCGTGGGGGAACGTCTAGTAATGTTCCCGAGCCGAATGCCCCGAACCCGGTGACTCGAAGAGATCACATTCTTGTTATCGAATTACTTCAATCTCGTAATAGTACAACCGAAATGCCTAACTCACCTACTATCTCGTGTTGAACAAATTTCGGATGAAGAGTTAAAACATCGTAGATCGTGGCTAGATGCTCACACCGCTAATCTTATAATTGGAGATCCTTCAAAGACATGTTAAGACAAGATCCGGATTCTCGTCAAGGAGAAAGCGCATTATTTTCCCCCGCTTCTTGTCTACCGAAGAGCCTCGTAATATTGAGGATGCACTTAAAAATGCCGATCGGATTATTGCTATGCGAGAAGAGCCGAATCGCTCACGAGAAACGAAGTATGGGAGCTTGTAGACAGCACTCGGCAGACGCATGTCATTGGAACCAAATGGGTCTTCAAGAACAAGCGAGATGAAAACAACGTTATAGTAAGGAACAAAGCAAGACTCGTGGCTAAAGGCTACCGCTGCCGAAGGGATAGATTTCGATGAGACGTTCGCTCCAAGCTTGCAAGATTGGAGGCAATTAGACTATTCCTAGCCTACGCAACACATCAAAGATTCGGAGTTTATCAAATGGATGTGAAGTCTCGCGTTCTCGAACGGGCGTGCCGAAAGAAGAAGTCTATGTGGAACAACCGCCCGGCTTTCAACAGGGACATCAAGTATATAGACTCGGTAAAGGCTCTATACGGGTTAAAACAAGCACCCGTGGCTTGGTACGATACCCCGCCTCGAGTTTCTTCTTCGTAAAGGTTTTCGTAAAGGCACAAGAGACCGCACTCTATTCAAAGCATTCGACCGGAAGAAGACTTATTACTTGTGCAGATCTACGTGGATGACATTATCTTCGGTTCAAAGAATGTCATCATGTGTCAAGCAATTTGAAAAGATGATGAAGGATAAGTTCGAGATGTCGATGATGGGTGAAATGAACTACTTCCTTGGCTTTCAAGTCAAGCAACCGAAAAAGGGAACGCTCATCAACCAAGGCAAATACACTCGAGACCTCATCAAAAGATTCGGCCGCACATCCCGGCAAATCAATCAAGATCCCGATGAACACGAATATGAAGATAGATCTTGATAAAGAGGGAGTATCGTAGACCAAACCGAATACCGTGCTATAATTGGTTCTTTATTATATCTAACAGCCTACTCGTCCCGACATAACTTATCGCCGTAGGGTGTCCGTGCTCGATTTCGGGCGAATCCCAAGCGTAGTCATATGGACTCAAAGCAAAGAAGATTCTCCGCTATCTACGAGGAACACCCGACATGGGTTTATGATATCCAACTGATGATAATATTGAACTAATCGGTTATTCTCGATGCCGACTATGCGAGATGTAGAATAGACCGAAAATCAACTTCGTGAATGTGTCGCCCCTCGGCGCAAGCCGATCTCATGGTTTTCAAAGAAACAAAGCACTCGGTGGCCACGTCGACTACCGAAGCCGAATACATGGCCGCCGGAAGTTGTTGCGCCCAAATCCTTTGGCCGAGACAAAGAACCGAGAGACTACGACGTCATTCGAATGAAGTGCCGATCTTCTATGACAAGATCCAAGTGCTATTGCAATCACTCGTAATCCTCGTTCTTCACACAAGATGCAAGCACGTGGACATCGACATCACTTCATTCGTGACCATGTCGAAAAGAAGGATATCGAATGGAAAAGATCCATACCGACAAACAAAGGGCCGATATACCGACCAAGCCTCTAGCCGAATCCGCATTCGGAGAACTTTCGCAGAGCTAGGTCTGCTGGACCCTACCGACCCCGGGCCAAGAATAAGGTTTCGAGGAGAGGAACATTCCAGGTGAGGGGGGAATGATCACTCTCGCATCGAGTAAGTTCAAGACGTAGAGATTCGTAAAACCATCTACACGAGGTATCACCGACTACTATGTTCACCGACAGTACAATGGCGGAAAACCAATATCTCTATGATATCTCCAAACGGATATGCAGTAACATTCTCGGAGAAGGATCGCGTGTGGTTTGAACCCACCATGGATTTCTATTCATGCGATCCGGAGTATATGGATGAAATCTTCTCGGCTCCGCGCGAGTCGGACCGGAGAAATTTCTCGTCTAGGAGGCCTTCGTTCTTCCTCCCGAGACAAAGTTGCGTAGCCGTATTTGAATTCGACGCAGCTGCCCGGAGATATAGTGGCGACATTCGTTGCCCATTCTATCCAAAACGCCACTATGGAGCCGAAGCGCATGTCCATCAAGGATGCCTTGAAGCGGAGTTTTGATCTCGCCCTCCGAAGGGACCAAGCATACGGGTACAGAGACGACCGAGTTGATGAATACCTTACCGTCTTCTCGTGGAAAGCCCACTACATTCGTAGCCGCTTTCCGAAGAACAAAGATGTCGCCTCGCTCGTGGCACTTGCCTATATAGCGACGCAGCCATCGACAAGCCAAGGTGGTCGTTTGACCAAGTGTCGAGGCCTAAGATTCGGATGATGATGGCCATATACGACCGAGCCTGATAAATTGGACGGAGTTCTTTCTCCGAGAATTCATGGCTCAGCCGCTAAGTTCGACAAAGCATCGAACACGCCGAGCGCAAAGGGCAAATTGTCAGTATGGACTCAAACCGTCCATCATGATCGAAGATTTATGTGGATCTCGAGCCTATCACCTACAAAGTGACAAGGAGTACTTCAATGTGAAGAAGGTCAGATTTCACAACAAGACAAAGAAGACTTCAGGCAGATAAGGGTCGGACCCTCAGCAGCCTCTCCGAAATCAAAGTCTCAAGAAAGCTACGCCTATAAAGAAAAGAACCCCTCCCGCTAAAATTAACTCCTAAGGCACCGCAAAGAAATCGAAGAAAGCCGCCGAGGTGCCGCCTACCGAGGAGGTTCCACAAGTGCCCGCCGAAGTGCTCCCGAGAAGACTACTCACCCCATGCAATAGGTTGATGAGTCCGAGTCTTCCGAGAAGACTCGGCCGTGGAAAAGATTGTTTCCACCGAAAGGGACCAAGGGGATGCTTCGAAGCTCGAGCGCAGATATTCCGCCGCCTAGACAGCCCCCTTCTCGTCCCTCCACTCACCCGCACCTCCAATCGAAGAGCAGACTTCACACATAAACTTGGAGTCTCGAGATCGCATCCGAAGGTGAATCAATCGGGATGGAAGCTTCAAGTGATTATATCCGTGAGTATCCCGAGAAATTCCCGCAACTAGTTCCCGAGCTTGCCGACTACTCGTACTTATTGCTCATCGCCAAGACAAAGAAGGCTCCACATGTTGGTGCGACATCGGGAGTGGCCTCGCTCTACGCGCGCCTTGTCCTCCACTACTCCCGTCGCCACCGCATGAAGAGGAATTGAGACCGAGAGAGGAGATAGGCTATTCGTGAGCCCGAAGACCTCAGCTCAATGGACAATCCGGGGGCTGCAATGCCGGCCATGATTCATGATCGACAAGCACGCCTCCCGCCCAAAGACCCTCGGACGGGTCGACCACGACGACCCACCCAGCGATTCGAGCCCCGGAAAGCCCGATGAGGGACATCCACGAGGACAAGGATACCCATATCGAAACCGCCCTCCACCTCTCGGCATCCTTGGTCCCGAGAAGTCCAAGGCCGGTGCTTCGTCCCCGCAGAGCCCGCTCGCCTCTTCTCGCAGCCGACTCAAGCGGCGCCGCCCACGACCGCAAAGAGATCTCGATCACGTGGCAAAAGCCTTAATCGCCCAAGGGATCAAAAATCGAGATCTTGCGAAGGCTATCCATAGGACATGGAAGCGCATCGCTTCAAGCCACGACTAAAGAACTTCGTGGGCCGAAGTCTTCGTCTCTTCATCGCCCGCCCGATGTTTCCGCGCTTATTTCGTAAGCGTTGGCTCACAGAAGAAGTCAAATTCGAAGCTCAGCTCAAGATCTTTCGAGAGAGCCAAGCCAAGCTACTAGATGAATTTTTAGCTTCTAAACCGGCTCATACCGACGCTATCACCGAACAATCCGAGGCCACCGAACAAAGACTTGAGATTATCCAACCGGCCTTGGAAGACAAGATCACCGAGAAGCCGAAAGACTTCAAGGAAGCAAATGACCTCTCTCACAAGCAAGACAAGGAAAACCTTACCATGGAGAGGAACGAGTTGCATGAGGCTCGACTAAGCTCCACGATCGTCTTGATGAGCCGTCAACCTCCTACAAAAGTCCGAAGAAGTCGGCCCTAGCCCCTACCCCGTGCTCATTGATGATGCCAAAAAGGGGGAAAGTGAAGGAAAAAGGGAAGGAAAGAAGAGTACCGAGAAGCCGCCTCAAACTCGGCCTCGTAAGGGTGAGGCCCTGTGGTGTTTCGGCCGCGAGCACACCGAAACCGGCCCAAGTGGCTCAGACCCCCAGCAGACTACTCAGCAACCCGCACTCCCAAAGACATTATTAAGGAGGTTGCCGAGTACGCCGAACAAAGCGGTGGAGGACTCGAAGAAGAAGAGGCTCCTATTCCACCACCAGCTCAAGAAGGCAAGGGCAAACAGTAAGCTTAAAATTCCAACCCCTCCAAAGAAAGAGATTAAGATACATATCTCGCCGAGGAGGAAGCCCAAATAGTCGCGGATGAGAGATCGGCCGAGAAATTGCAGAGGCCGAAGCGCCTAACAAGCCAAAGTCTAAGCTCGCCAAAGGAAAGACTAAAGCCCTATCCGGGAGGAGGAAAGAGAACCGCTAGATCGCTCCGAGAAAGCTCATCATAACGTATGAAGAGGACAGAGAAAAAGACAAGGAGCAAGCAGCAGTAAGAATACCGGAAAGCGCAGTGGTACATCCAAATCTAGATCTAGTACCCTTTGCCGAATCCGAACAAGCTCCTCGTAAGCCTCAAGAGCAAGATGCGTAAATTGAAGAAATCTTTGCTCGGATGGATAGATATCTCTACAGAGGAGAGGAAGCTAGACAGATAGAGGCCGCTGCATGCAGGATACATTTGGCGCACCTTGGGGCACTCGAGAAGCGTATCAACAAGAGGCCGGCCGAGAGTTCCTTCGAAAGCCGACATCCCTTATCGATACGTAAGGTTCGTGAAGCCAAACGATCCGAAAACACATAGATGGCCGAGATCGACGAATGGATGCCTATTCGGCCTCAATCGTGAGATGGGAATCGCCAAGATAGAGTTTATCAAGAGAAATTATTTCCGCGATTCCGCCTCGAAATGTCTAAGGCCGATGCCTATGTCGAGTGGATGACCATTACCGAACCCGATCTTTACCCATATATGCACAGAGCAAGAATCGAAGGGGTAGTAGTCGCGTTCTCGAAGCAAGGATCATTTCTCCACCCGTAAGACAAGACGACTCAAGACATCTCGTAATGATTGAACAAGAAGTGAAGAATGTCGTTGAACAAAGGACTAGAACAAGATGATCCAAACAGACTTCGCCGAATACCCGAAGCCGAGGAAGAACACGTTCGGAATGTATGGAGTCCCACCGCCCGAAGATAAATCCCAAGGTTTCATGAATAGGATTCAAGCAGCTTTAAGTGGTTCTCCCTCTTAGTTCTTCTTTTAGCTTAGCAAGATTTGTAATGTATCGAACTAGTTATTATATATATACAAATCTTTCGTTGGCGCCGACAACTACTTGTTGTCTAAATAGCCGTGTTTGCTTTATGCTTTAACACTCGTAATCATCAAGTGATTATCGACACACACACGTTGTTTATTTACTTGTCGGCCGCTCGGTTAGATCTCTCGATAGACTAGACTTTCGGAGAGTTATTATTTCTCTTGGGGGGAAATTGTTGCATGGGGGAAATTATTGTAAAGGGGGAAATTGTTCTCGCCCCGTCTCCCTCAAGAGTCTAGCACTTACCGGCACAACCCACCGATCCTACTTGTAATATTTGTAAGGAGCCTCGTTTCGAGTAAGTTAGTGTTTGAAGCATAGTTGATAGGACATAGATGATAGGTTTTGGCATCATCAAATAGGGGGAAATTGTTGGGTGATGATTCAATCCTCAAAGCATGATCATACTTGTGGGAAATGACTCTTATCTTCTATATCGAATCATGCTCGCAGCCTCGTGCTCCGAACCGTTGAGAAGATTTGAAGATCCCAAAACCCTATCTCGATTGGTGAACCATTCCTTTGTATTCGTATTTGTCTCCCCGAGGTTCTCGCACTCGCAGACACTCGCTCCGGTCAAGGCGCCGCAGCTCATCGCCCAGCACTACAGTAGAAGACTCGCAATACCGGACTCAAGCAGAGCAAAGATAATCGAGAGAGTCGCTGAACCGAACTCAGCCAGAGTAGTTCACTGCACTCGTAGCCGATCTTCGCAGACTTATCTCAGCCAGCCTATCTACCGAATACAAGGTCGACTCAAGAACGGCAGATAGTCTTCGTGGACCGCCGAATCTTTTGAAAGACAATCAGCATTGTCATGTACGAGGAAGAGAGAAGTCGCCCGCCCCCGTCCTCGAAGTTTGTGCTTTGCCTCAACCACTTCATCCACCTCGACAAATGACAAGCATACACGTGTCTTCTCACCGCTAAAAGCCGGCAATCAACCTTTTACCTAAAAAGGTGGGAAAGTACACTCGTTACCTACACCAAAAGAGCCGTTTGCTACCAAAAAAGAGAGAGAGAGAAGAAGATCGTCTCCAACGGATCTATTTCAATCTCTCGCTCTATAAATAAAGGGATCATTCAAGATTTGAGAGAGAATGCGCGCACCTAGAACACGAGAGAGCATTCAAACGAGCGATATTAACGACTAAGTCCTCCGCAAGAAACAACCGAGTTATCTCCCATGAAAGACTACATCCAAACCTCAAAAGGAACCAAGCCGAACCGACATAAGCTTCTAGTATCCAAGCGACCGACACGAACCTATAGCTAAACCCTCACTGCTCGTCGCTATAGATAGCTACATTCTCGTTCCTTATCCCTCTAACCCTAAGCTCACTTGTTATATCCATAGCTTAGACGAAGGAGTTCACATTTGAACCCAATCCTTATCAGTATAAGGACTCCTTCACCGTTGGAGAAGTTTATCAAACACTTTAAGTTTGATAGTGCTCGAGACTGGATCGCATAAAAACCAAGACGCGGCTTTGCCCAAGTGTAAGCCGACCGAGACTAACTCTCGGATAATAAATAGCCTCCCCGATCATTCGGGACAGCGGACGTAGGATTTGAGCGATATCCGAACCACTTTAAAAATCCCGTGTCTCTTATCGCTTTCTTAACTCGTTGCATTAATTTTACTATTCATACTAAACATCATATTTAAATCAATCAACCGCCTCAAAGATACCGAACTTTTAAATCTACTAAACTGGAGACTTAAAACGTTTTCTCACAAAAAATTGATTTGGGCCTACACAATTCCGCACACGGAACTCTCACGGAACGATACCGAATTCGACCTAGTCGGCTAGCGTATCTCACCGAGCCGGCATTTTTTAGCCTTTAACTCGATTCGTAACAGCTTGTCCGGGTCCGCTGAATCAAGCTTTGCATGCACACCATCCTGAATAGGACTGTTCAAGTTCGAAATTGAGAAATCGAATCAGGTGTATTCACCCCCCCTCTACACCTGACCGTACACTCGGGACCAACAGCGTGAGAGTTAGAGAGAGAAGAAAAGAGGAAGAAAGAGAGAGAATGAAGAGAGGCGTGAGAGTTAGAGAGAGATAAGTTAGTTTTTTTTTTTTGTAATTTTGTGTCTATATTGGTACTAAATTACCCTTACTAAAATTAATAAAATACAAATTTACTTCTTAATTATTAATTTAACTATTGATCTCAACCGTACATTTTCTAAAATGTATGAATAGATCTTGTTCCTAATTCCTTCAGTAAGGGGGTGTTCCTTATTGAACCCTCCCCTATATATATATATATATATATTGTAGGGATATGAGTCAGTGGTGTTACGGCCCGATTTTTGGGAAAGGACGTGTGACCGGGTGTAGTACAATACAGATAAATAAATCGAGAATTCATGATTTAGAAGATAATACAAAATAATTCAAAATTTTAATTTATAGGATCTTTAGTTCGAGATTCACGAAAAGTGGTAAGTATCTGAACACATAGAAAACAGTTCGGATAAAGATAAGTCTAGAGCGGCGATTGATAAAAGAACTACATTCCTTGAATTGGGCAAAAATCATTTAAGCACAATGAAATTTAATTATTTGACAAAGAACCCTCACCTCGACTCGTCCGACAAGAATGGCCGCTCAACTTGGAAAAGTTTTTGAAAATATTTTGGTTGAGTACTAGTGTACTCAGTGGCGAGCATTTAATAAAACAAATTATGAAACTTGTGGTTATCCAGAGCATAAATGTATAACTTAGGAGGTTTTAAAAACAAAAGATACTCCTAAGTATACGAAACATTTTCCATTTCTTTTGCGCACACGTACATCGTTCTTTTAGTTACTCTTGCGATCCCGGAACACATCCTCGTCGGATCCAATTCCATCTAGGGTCTTGAGCCGTTACTCAGAGCACCCTTTTCAACTTTGGATATTGGGCTTTTCCCCAAATAATCTCTTATAACAAGTTAGTGCACAATATAGATCAACCCACTGCACAACGGGGGGGTGTACACAATTTCAGTCTGACGTGTTAGGTCAGAACAAGAACATTGAATCGACCATACAAGAGCATTTAACTTAATCGAACGAACATAAAAATATTTCAAAGGATAACAACATTTTATATAATTTAAAAACTTAATAACTAAAAAAAAAGGTTAGAGGAAAATATAACCCACCTCGTGGCGCAATATTATTATCTGCATCGCTTTCCGAGGTTACTGTCCTTCCTCCGAGGGTCCTACAATAAAGACCTAAATTCTGTTAGGGTTAAATCCCAAAGTCCCGAATTTCTTCGAATTCTAGACCACAAAGTTCGACTTTAGCAAATAGGGTTTTTTGGTTACGAAGAGTGGATTTCATTTCGCTATTTTTCTCGAAATGATAAAACTCGCCTTCAATATTCTTGCTCGGATATACCCCGTACGCATTTTCAATAGTAGCCTCTCTTCATTCGGTAATTTTGTAGCTTTGGTATTTTCCCGATATTTAAGGGGAAATTTTGAAAATAAGATATATTTTGGAAATATTTTTCGCAGCAACTTTCAATTTTATTTCTGGACGATCCGACCGTTGGTCTTTGATGAAAACTCATATTTAGATTCTTCCCCAGGAGAGGTATGAGATCGTAGAAATAAGTTTCTCGATCAGGTACTATTTCGATATCTAAAGTAGTCCCCGAACATTAGTCGGTGAAACTGTGACAGTTCTGCCAGCGGTACTTTGTTGGCTCATATCTTTTTTGTTCAAATTCTATTTTATGCATTGAGCATGGTTTTGGAAAGACAACGAACCCAGCTTTCTATCGGTATAAGGCCTGGTATGTTTCGAGAAGGAACAAAGTTTATAGACTGTTTTAAAGTTGGAAGATCTGCACGTTCTGGAAAAAATAGGGTGTTTCAACGATGCGTTTTCTCCGATGCGTAATTTCTTTATATGAACTCCAAATGGCGAACGAAAAGGGTCTGGAGATGGCTTGGATGACAAGGTTTGAGACGGTATGGGGTTTGGGCAGATTCAAGGGTCGTTCATAAAAGATCTCGCAAAATGGGTCATAGCTAAGCCCTTTGTTCAACACATAAAAAATTCTGGTTTAGGCATTAATTCAAACAATTTTTAGGTCATTTTCAAGCGGGTATATCTCGGCGATCGGGACTCCGTTTTTCAATCGAAAATATATTTTGGAATCCTTATTGATTAAGATTTGTGATGGTGTAAGGTTTTTAGAGTTTTTGGTTCGATTGAGGTATCAGAATTAGGCCAAAATCTTGCTACTTAGTGCTTTTCGCCAGCTTGGCAGTTTTGAATGGGCCTTTTCGCCGAGGCATAACGTTTTGTTCCGAGATCCAAATGATGAGGGTGAAGTGGCGTTGGAAAGCCAATAGACGTTGCTTTCCAATGTTATGGGTTTACAAGGATAAAAGGCAGTTAGAAGGCTTCGGAAAAAGCTTGAAAAAGTGCTGCTCCGCAGCTTGAAAAGCACTAGGCAGTTCGGCGATCCGTTTTCGATGGTGAATAACTTCGTGGTCCGAACTCCGTTTCTCGAACTAATTTTGGGCTTCCAAAGATCTATTCTTTTGCAGTTTTAATTAGGTGGAAGTAAGGGATGTTAGAGCTTAAATGTATTGTCTCGGCTTCGGCAAGCAGCTCGACAACTGAATTCTTGCGGCTTCGTATCTCCTTGGTCTCAGCTCCGAAAAATACGCGAAGGGTCTCTTTGAAAAGCCAACAGGAAGGGATTTCCAAATGTATGGGTGTTGATGGGTGTTAATCGGTTTAGAGTGTTTGGGAGTCGTTTGGAAAGGGTCGTTTCCCCTGCTCGCAGAACATGGGGTAGCTCGAGCGAATAACAACTCGAATTGAAATCCAAATTGCGAGCGGTTTGCAGCATTAAGAAGTCAGTAAGAAGGTTTTCCTAAAGGTGTCTAAATTTCTGAGTTTTTCGTTAGAGAGGTGGTCCAGATAACGAGCTCAAGTCGTCGCCTTACGAGGTATAAGTGCAGAACCAAAAAGGAAACAAGGCATGGCATTTCATCGAACACTGACTGAGCTATATATATATTCTGCAGTTTTACATGGTTTATTAAGGATAGTTAAGCTTCCAACTCTTCAACATGACAGATATGACATAGATAAACGTATTTTTACTTATAAATGTGGAAAAAGAAACGTAGAGGAAGAGTATACAAGAAGATCAAAACAATGCAAACCGGTCGAAATCCCACAAGAATTCATGCAGTAGGTTATTCACTCTTTATCAACACATGTCTTAGATCAATGACGAGGTAAAGAAATTATTGTACTCAAAACACTCATCCATCATCATCACCAATAGGAACCTCACGTTAACAGGAGAAAAACATTCCTCAGAAGCTTGAAAGGAAATCAAATGGACCAATCATCTTAAAGCCTACACGGTGTCTTAAACCAGTTTCGAGGTATAATCTATAGGCTTTTCATGAAGGAGAAATAAGAGAAGAACATTACCCTCCTAACTTCTTCTAGGCACGGTGTGGTTAGGGACCTTCTAGTCAACTATGAGCAAGTTTGACCAGAGATTTGGAGAGGCAGAGAGCTCTTGTCTTGTGCGTCAACGGTGAAGATGAACGGTGGTGGTGGTTGTGCAAACTTTACTTCTTTCCTTCCCTCTCTTTCTCTTCTCTCTTTTGTTTAAATAGTAGAGGAGTGGTGGAGGTATGATGTCTCTGATGTCTTGCATATGAAAGGGACGAGAGGGGGATGAGGAGATAGACATAAAGATCTCTAGGGGTTGTCACATCTTGTGCAGGGACATCATGCCATTCTTCACGCTATACATCAACCTAGTTGTTCCCTTCTTCTTCTCCTTTCCTTGAATGCAACGTGCATGGGGCTTTCTTGTGGAGTGAACTCTGCCAATCAGCTCCGTTGCAGCACTATCATCGATGGCATTAGGAAAAAAATCGGCTTTTTTTTTTGTATTCACGTTCGCGTGGGAGAGATGACGTGGGTAGGAGTTAAGAAAGATACGGAAGGAGATTTGAGCGAATCTAATAATACCCATAAATTCTATTATATCTTCTCCAAATCTTAAATAAGGAAATATATATATATATATATATATATATATACCTTGTATTTATTTGCATATAATATCCATATCCAATTCCCACTCAATTATACGTATTAAAATTCAAGAGGTACACATGTATATCAATTATACATTATTAGTTTACTAATTCACAACTATTATTATTATTCTAAGTAGGTCTATATATATATAGGGAGTGGATCATGTGAGAACCTGCATTTAACGTGAGAACTGCGAACCATGCATAATCCTTATATAAGTTATGCATAATATTTAGATATTTAAGCAAAAAATATATAATTTTACATTATACATATTTTTATGTAGAAGGGCAAAAGTGTAAAATTATAGATATATTGCATAAAATATATAACACTTATGCATAAATTATATAAGAATTATACATGGTTCGCAGTTCTCACGTTAAGTAGGTCTATAAGTATTGACCCCATATATATATATGGGGTCAATACTTATTAGAGTACAAATGTAATAATCCTATTAAGAGTATTATGATCATCCTGATAATTTATTTGGAAGTAATAATTGTTAACTCCTATTTAATTAGTATAAAATCCTTATAATAGCACTTAGATTTAAACGGGGTATTACATCCTCCCCTCCTTAAGAAAATTTCGTCCCGAAATTTATGGATCTGGGAACTCTAGCTCTGGATATTGGGCCTTCATCTTATCTTCTAGCTCCCAAGTTGCTTCCTCCCGTCCATGATGATTCCATATGACTTTGACCAGGGCGATTTGTTTGTTCCTCAGGTTCTGAGTCTTCCGGTCGAGTATTTGCACTGGTCGCTCCTCATAACTCAAATCTTGAGCTAAGACTACCTCATCATAGTTGATCACGTGCTTTGGATCGAAGATGTACTTTCGTAGTTGTGAGACGTGAAACACATCGTGTATGTTTTCAAGGCTAGGTGGCAGTGCTAAGCTATAGGCTACATGCCCAATCCTTTCTATGATTTCGAAAGGACCTATAAAATGAGGTCGTAGTTTTTCTCTTTCGCCGAATTGCACTACACCCTTTGAAGGGGAAACTCTCAGGAAGACTTTGTCTCATACATTGAACTCTAGATCGGTTCGACGTTTGTCTGCATATGACTTTTGTCTATCTTGAGCTTCTTTGATTCTTTGTTTGATTAAATCCACCTTCTCTATCATCTGTTGCACCAACTCTGGTCCCAAAAGCTTTCTTTCACCCACTTCATCCCAATAAAGTGGTGATCTGCATTTTCGGTCGTACAATGCCTCGCACGGAGCCATTCCTATTGTGGTCTGGTGGCTGTTTGTAGGCAAACTCCACGAGAGG